>JAJSRV010000127.1:532467-740616 GCA_021527715.1 Neoseiulus cucumeris | reverse complement strand
CTTTATACGATAAGTTCTTTATCTGATAAGTCCTTTATACGATAAGTTCTTTATCTGATAAGTCCTTTATACGGTAAGTTCTTTATACGCCGGACGGTTTTCCCAAAAACAGGGTCCTTTATCTCCCAGACTTTAGGGTAGTTCTGATCAAAATGAGAACATTCATGCATGGGGAACGTTCCCGAAATCGGTCTGTTCAGATGTTACGGTGATTTTTCTGAAGAGCCAAAATCGAGACGGTCGAGGGGTGAATTTCCGGGTACTTTGTATCGAGCGTCGTTTTTCGAGTTTGCGATCGATCAAAAAACAAAATTGTGCATCTTGAAGAGGGCTAGAAGACGCTTCGAATCCAACTTGAACGGCACCGATTCATTGAAAATTGTCGATTTGAGAGCAATCTGAAGTTGGGGGTCGAAAAAAAACTGAGTTCTGACTTTGAAGTGCTCTAAAATCGCTAATTCGAGATTTTCAAAAATAAAGGAAGAAAAGACGCGTCTTGCGGAGAGCTTTCCAAGGGAAAAAAATTTGATACGCCGATTTTTAGCCTAGTTATAGCCAAAATGGTGACTGTGTCCAGCTTGTCCGGGCTTATGGTAAACACCCTTTAAATAAAAATCAAAAGTCTGTCTGTCTGTTTGTTCGCGATAGACTCCCGAATCAAGAGTCCGATCGGGTTGAAACCTCCTGCATGGTGTAAAGCAGGGTTTCGCAGCCTGGCGCGGCGAACTTCCAGTGGGCATGATTTCGCCGCACCGGTCAGACCATACTTTTTGGAATTAAGGGGGTTTTTCAGGGTCGTCTGACCATACTTCTTGGAGTCTATAGAGGTGATTTCGGGGCCGGTCATATCATACTTTTCAGAGTCCATCAAGGTGACTTACATCATAGATCAAGTGATACTGTGATAAAGCAAGATAAATTTGAAAATCATCTCAGAGAATTTTCAAATTTTCAAGATCTACCAGGATAACCAGGATTGCGGGCTTGCTCCCGAGTCGGGAAACTTTCTGCGCCACGCGTCTACGTACCAGTAAACAAGTCCGGCTAGTTTTTGTAATATTTGGAGTTTTCATTGCGCGTTACCATCGTCATGAGCATTTTCGTGTCGACGTATTTGCGCCTGAGCTTTGCCCGATCTCGTCAGCGATCCCGCGAGATCACGCATCAACTACACAACTTTCCCTGCATTTCGGCAGCCACGTTGGAAACCAGCTCCGGAGCACATCTCAGCACTCAGTGAGACGTCGCAGAAGTCTTTGGCGCAGAGACGGCTAATCTATCGATAGAATCCATATGAAGTGACCCCGAAAGACGTCATCATCCATGTTTTCCTCCGACGTGAAAGAACATGTTCTTCCTTAGAGGGGAATGAACTTTTCGGTCTCCTCTCGCAACTACGTCAATTTATAGGTGACGATGAACTCAACAACATCCAAGAAGGCAGAGATCATGCCGGTCGGACCGTTTTCTCAAACACGATGGGAAACCCGACTCGAGGTCTAAAAAATTTGAGAAGTTGCTTCCACAAGTGATCATAGCAATGGTTGGCGTAAGTTGTAAAAACTATCTTGTTTGTGTTGAGGGGCTCTCCTTCTTCTTCTCTTCGAGACATGATTTCAGACTCGAATGGTCGATGCGCCCGAGGGAACTGTCCAGCTCGATTTCTTCCACAACATGAACCGTTTTCATTTCAGACAAAAATTCATCCCAATCTGTTGTCCAGGGCGTCGAAAGCTCTAATGAGCCGTTTGTTTTCCGTTCGAACGGGAAGCATGTAGGAGACATCGATGAGGAACGCTATGGACCGGACGGAGGATTCTGTCCAGATGAACAGATCTATGGATCCCGATCCTTCGTTTTTACGAGGTCTGCTCGATGCCGCAGTGCGAGCGAAACTTCCTCTGCATGTGTGTCATGATGTAGCTGTAAAAGAAAACCGCTACTATGTGTGCCGATGGGAAAACGAGTCGTCCACTGCAACGCCTTCGTCGATGTAGACTCTTGGCTGTCGAGACCGATGGAGATTCCTTTAAATACTCTCAAATCGATCGAACGATACTGGATGACACCGTCCTCCAAACTGACGATCTGAATATCGTCGCGAACGATGGATCCGACTCTGATCGGACAGAAACGGGCACTTAAGGCCCGATAGAATCGAGTTGGAGGAATTGGATCAAGGAAAATTTACTTATATAGTTCATTTTGTGTGCGATGAGGGATAACGAGCAGGATAATCGACGGGTCGCCAGAAAAGCAAACGGCAGGTTCTCGTTCACCTCACGGGCTTGGAAGAGTGAGAATAGTTGATGGGAAGTCCCCACGTCGTCAGATTCCCCTCGTACGCCCGTTGCGGACCCACCCAAGGAGATGTTCATGATATGCGCTACAGCATTCGCTGGACGGAGTTATTCGCGTCCTATCAGGCTCATCGCTTTCCCCAAAGAGCCGGAAGCTTGTTCGAGATTCGCTTTGATTCGATTCGATTTTGAGAAGTTGACCAAAATTGGTACCTTAAAGATCGCCCATGGTTGTGGGTCAAGAGCCAAAAAGGAAACTACTTCGCGCATCGAATCATTCTTCGGGTGCCAATCTCCGGAAAAGAGAAACAAAGCGTGATCGCTTCTCCGAGCCGCGTTACGAGCCGCTGTAGCGTTCCATGGGGTTGCCGTTGACGTGATCATGGTCGCCGTCGTAGTCTCCGACTGCACTCCGCATTGCACCCACACCAGCAGCTGAGGAGGTAGCCAGCCAGCCAGCAAGCAAAGTCACCCCTAGAGCCCGCCCTCTTGGTGCAGCGCCTCTGGCGGCTAGGGACGTAACTTTACGGTGGCAGGCCCTCCAGTGTGGCGAAGCCGTGGCTCGGAAGGGGTCCCGAGCTCAGCGAGCGCGGGAGGTTTGTTGTTGTCGAACAGCGGCGGCCGTGGCGGCACGGCTCGGTCGCTCGTTGGCGGGTGTTTTTCCGTGCCGAAAGGAAGTGGCTTAACAACAAGAGCGGCAGCAGCAATATTGTAAAAAGTGCGAGCGACGTTGCAGGTGGCTCGACTCGACTTGGCTTGGCTCAGGTCAACAGGCAGCCAGAATTCTAGCCAGTCAGTCGGCCTATCTGTCTGTCCGTCAGTTAATCATCTTCTGTCAGTCAGTGGTCCCTAGTGCGGTCGATCGCTCGCTCGCTCGCTCGCTCGGTTCAACGGTGAGATTTGTCGGTGGGCAAGCACTCAGCAATCAGTTTGTCAAGCATCGCTCAAAGTGTGACGAAGCTCCGTCGACGGAAAATCCATTTCGCTGAAAGGATTCGCGAGAATTCATCTGTGGCCGACAATTAAAAGTTTCCAAAGTGCAGTTTTCGTTGATCGACAGCTCGTATCTCGAATTTGCGGCCAATTTCCATCTGAAACATCTGAAAAAATCACCACCCTTCAAAACTGCTTGGATTACTGCATTGCTGAAAAGCCATCGTCGTTGACTTCCCGCCGTCATCATCATCATCATGTCGTTTCTCAACGGAGGGTAAGTTTCTTTCTATTATTCTCCCGTCAGTGCTCCGCGCTCGACTCTGCTTCTCTAGTCGGTTCTTGTGAACGGAATTTCATCAACCAGTGAGCACGTGAGAATAATACGTGGAGTACTTTTTGAAAAATAAGTCAAAAAGCGCATTTGGATAGATGGATTCCCTCGAGAGAAACCGTCCGTCGTTTCCATCTCAAGTCTGAAGCAAGTGCTAAGCCCTTTACTTCAGAAGCGGCTTTCCTTCGAGGCGGCTTTAGAGAAGTCTTGAGCTTGAGTACGAGCTCGTCTGGCGAGGGTTGCGAACTTGGTTTTCGCTCCTTCACATCGATCGAATTCCATCATCTAAGTCATTCGATATCTCGACAAAGCTTGTCTTACCAATAATATCCCCGAGTTGCTTGGAGGGGCATCTTCGTGAATCACATCGTCCTTGAAAGTTCCGAGGTTGGAAGTGGTTTTTGAGGGCGGCTCGAAAGAATCGAAGCTCTCATCTTGAACCTCACGGATCGCGGGTCCACGACCTCATGGTCAACCATGTCAGTTTTTTTCGAAAGTGAACACTTGAAAAAGAATTTTTTCACTCACTTCATGAGCCGGAGCCGACTCACAGCGTCGGATAGATCTTGAGTCGCGGAAATGCTTCGGCAGATTGCATAAGCGCATTGTCCTTCACCTGCTTCGACATTTTCGTTTCATAATGAGCTGGTCGCCTAGTCGCGCAAATAGAATCGCTTGCTTGCAAGCAGGCGAACTGACTGGCTGTCGAGCACGTAGGCGGCTGGTCGCTCAGCCAGCTGGCGCTACACTGGGCAGGCGTTTACTCCGCTGTGGGACTTAGTACTTCGCGGTGTCTTGGTTTGCACTTCGCGGTGCTCTCGGGGCTCCTCTCGCAGCGGCTCTTCGAGCTGGTTATTCCCCGCAGCGCTTCGCAGCGCGATTCGCTACGCCCAGCATAAGCAGCAGAGTTCAGTTGAGACCGTTCGAGGGCGTCTCGATTTCATGTCATGAATGACATTCCGAAAAATTGGTTCTCTCAGTAGCAGGACGGTAACGAGGCGATGGCTGCGAATGAGAATCACATTCGATCTGTCCCTGGCTTTGTCCTCAGCTGCGGAACGGAGTTTCAGAGCCCACATCGCAGCAGCCCAACGAGTACTATCGATTCGCTCCTAAATTTAGAATGGAGATGGATCCTCTGTTTTAAATGTACCTACATACATCCCGTCAGAGAGAGGCCCCATGCCGTCGGAAGGGAATAACTTTGTTCCCTCGTTACAATTCCTCATTCAAGTTGGCCAGCAGTCTTGCTTGTAATGAGCACACCGAGGAGACAGAAAAGAAATTCTGAATTTCGCTAATCAAACAACGAATAGACACCGCTATCGCTTGTGGACTTGAATAAAGAATCCACAGCAGAATCAACTGAATAGAGACGTCTTTGGTCCTCGCCAGTGTTAGCATTGGTCTGTCTGTCTCCCCCCCCCCCTCCCTTCGCCCCTCCCGCGTTACCGCCTCCTCGTCGTCTCCGTCGCCGCCGACGACGACGTCGACAACCCAATTCTTTTGTGTTCACATCTCTCACGATCACCGCCTGCCTCACTGACTGGGTGGCTGAGACTGAGAGTGTGTTGCCTCCTTCCATTCCTCGCTCTCTCTCTCTCCCTCTCCTTGTCTCTCTCGCTTTCTTCCAATCGGTGTATTGCTCCTAAGAAAAACAAACACACATAGCCTTCTGGTATCCTGTCTGTGCTTACACTTGATTGCTCCAGGACCACGTTCGCTCGCTCGCTCGCTCGCTCGCTTACTCAATGGCTCTCGCGCGCTCTCGCAACCAAATGTTGAGGATGAGCTCCTGGAAGGAAAAAATTCGAAGCATCGTCATCTCATGCTGACACTACACATTCTGATCAAAGCGAAGTTTCTTAGCTCGATCCCTATTTGATATTCTGTGTGGTGATTGGTGAGAACGGAATCGTTCGTGAAGAGTTCTTCGTCGAGAGAAACACGGGAAGTCCGATAGTAACTCTGAACTCAAGCTGCTACTCTAATTGCGTAAGTGAGGGTGACATCAACCACGCCCGTACGTCCGTTGGCGCCCGTTTTCGTCCCTTTTTGTTAGGACTGCGCTCTACTGCAGATACTTTTCGTTTTCTTCTCGTTTTCTCAGAAGAATCTTCCGTCCATCGATTCCCATGCAGCCAGACCGGGTCTATTGCTCTTCCAGTTGGAAGTGACGACTGACAGAAACGGTAGATAGATAGATGGTTGGTTGGTTGGTTGGTTCTCGGATCTCTATCACACGCCCACTCAGTCAGTCGGGCACGAAGCCCGAGTCAGATGGCCATTCGATAGTTTGCTCGTCACCATCGCTCGTCATGAGGTCGCTTCGACATCCTGCGACTTGGAACATCTTCTCTCCTGTTTCGCTTCGCTTGAACGGAAGGATACAGTTGCTTCAGTCTCACACCTCGTTCTATGACTGCCCTGAGACCGTATTTCTCGATTCCTGTGATTCTCGGAGGACGAATCATGTCATCCTATTGGACCTATGGACACCCAGACCGGTTCTCAGTATGAGAGTTCCTTGTTCTTCTCGGCTGGAACGACGGTTCGATCGCGAAGATTGGCAAACGACCATAAACTAAAAGGTTTCGCCATGATCGTGAACGGCAACTCAAGTGCGGCGCGCGGGCGCTGCGGCTGCATCAGTCCGGTCGAACGAGGAGCAAGAAACGGCCGGCGCGGCGGTTGTATCAGCAGCAGACCAAAAAGCAGAAACAGTAAAGGTCGAACCGAAGGGCGTAATTCAATTCCGTCCCGATCTCGCATTTCCAGCTGCCTGAAGCTTGCTCGCCTGTCTGCTTGCCTCCTGAACCGACTCCCTGGCCATTCGCTCGCTCGCTCGGGCGGCGGAAGGGGCGGCGAGCGTACCAGCCAGCCAACCTAGAGTTGATTCCTTCTCTGAATGTCTGTCTGTCTGACTGGTTAGCCGGTTGCTCTCAGACATGCAGCCAGTTGCATCTCGACTCTGAGCGAACGCTTCATCCCACCGAGCCTGTTCCCTGGAGCGCTGCGGTTTCATTTTTACGAGTACGGATGATGGTCTCTCGCTCCTACGATTTGCAAATGATGATCTGCGCTAACACGATCGAGGCTCGGGTTTGTTCGAGGGATTGGTTCACCCAATTTCAGCAGACGGCAGGTTCTCGATTTGATTTACCTTGGGAAATCCGATGTGCCCGTACGTTCTTCCACTTCGAACCTCTACGACGCGGTCGAAGGAATCAAACTACGTTTTGAGGACTTTTTATCAGCGCACTGAATCGAACGAGTGACGCTTTGACAGACAGACAGACAAATGCACCAACGAGGCAAAGTCGGCCACAAGTTCCGCCGTGGATCGATATGGCTTGGGGTGCTGTAGCGGCAGCTCGCTTGCCTGCCGACCGACCGACCGACCGACCGGGAGAGCGGCCGGCCATAGATCCCTCCTGAGAAGCACACAAATCGACCCGAGAGCTGGGTGAAAATCGGTCTCCGAACTGCAACAAGTTCGTCAGCGTTCCTCACGTAACCGCGTTTTCTACTCGCGGACCGCGTTGCCTCGCTCCATTCTCCGTTGTTCCCCCGACTTGAACCGTTGTTTCTAAGACGCTACGAGCACTCCGAGCTGAAAATGTCTCTCAAGGCGAAATGCCGTCTGCGCTCTCCGTTCAATCCTTTACGGTGGCGAACGAGACCGGCTGCGGCTCATTTCACTCATTGTGGCTTATGGGACAATCGATTCTAACAATTGCACACAGCGACAGCGGACGAGCGAACCTCATCAGAAATCCCGCGACCCGCACGGCTCGGCTTCGCTCCACGATATGGTTTCGGAACTTTCCGATAAAAGGATCGAGAACCCAATCGTTCGACATTCCTTTGTCGTGGAAAATTCCAAGGGAATTTTACTGCTGTTTTATTAAGCTAATAAATAGTCTCGCAAATCGCTGGCCACTTTGTCGGACACGAGCGGGGAAAAGGATCGAGGATGCCGCACTGCTGTTGTGTACAAGATGACTGCGATAAAAATGGTGTCCGTACGCCTTAGGTTCCACGACAATGCAAATACCATTCGCGCTAATCTTCCCTCTTCTCTTCGTCTTCTCTTCGTATCAGCCGACCTTTGCCGACAGAGATAAGAAGTTTCTCGACCGGGATTGGTTCGTCTTTTTTTCCGCATTTTATTCGTCGTCTGCGTCAAGGTCTTTTCTTCCTACAAACTTGTTAAATGGCATCGGCCCCAACATTGAAGCGAGTACAGAGCAAACAGTCGCTCGCGAGAAGGGAGCGCAAGCAGCAGCGAAGGAAGGAAGACGAGTAGAACCGAAAGAACAAAAAAGGCGATGAGTGAAACCACTTCCACCGTTCGCTTGCTCGCCCAGCGAGACCGTTTCCATGTTTGTTCCCTCAAGAACGAAACCAAGTTTTCTTGTCCGCCGATCCGGTTCCGCTCCTAATTGGCATCGATCATAATTTTCATTTCCCGGATGTTTTATTTGAAGAGGAATCGACGCGGTGGAGAATTGCGCTACCTGTTCCGTCCGTTCGTTGAATTTATATTATTCGCCGACTACCGGCATGCAATGAACGTGCTGTCGTACAAATTTACGTGCTTGCCAGCATGAACACAATCGTGTAAGGTGTCTTGCTGTTTCGCTGCTTTGGCGCCTTCTTCTCACGACGAAGCTGAGTGGCGAGCCGGATTCGGGGATTGACTGCTCACTTCGCTGTCGTCGTTTGCGCTCCGCCATCCCGTCGTGCACTGCCCGCGGTTCTCGATCATTTCTCCAATCGTTCCTTTGCTTGCCAGCTCAATCGCCTTTTCGACTGACAGAGGACGGGTCGCCCTCGCCGCCAAAACGCAGTTCTTTCAGCGGGAGCAGCGACCATTGCCTCCATCATCCGCGCGTTCTTTCGGGTGTCGCAGCTGTTTTTCTCGGTGTTATGCCTTCATCCTCTTCCGCATTCTCGCCGAATCTCTCGGATCAAAACGAAGGAATCCCATTGCACAGCTGGTACTCTATTGATCATCGTGTAACCATCCAGGACACAACCCCGGTCGATTTCTCGAGCTTTCCACGGGAACGGAGAATTCCTTTCCAAAACTACGCGTCCTCCTCGTTCACTTTCTAATATTCGCTCTATGTTCTCACTATTTTCGAACATTTCCCCTCCTCGTTCTATATTTCCTTTATTCATTAATTCACTGCCTTCTTGTGATTCTTTCACATCATAAAACTGTGATGACCGAAGATACAGCTGAAGAACGTGGAATTTTCGGGAAATCTTGCGGCATCGTCGCGCAATGGAACCGCCGATAACTCCAGCGAGCGGAGTAGGAAGCGGCACAACGCATTGGAAAGACCGCCAACTAACGCCGAGGCTCCATAGAGCCAGTCGTAGCGTTCGACTGTTGTGTTCGTTCGTTCGTTCGTTCGTTCGTTCACTCGCTTCGCCACTCGCTCGTTGCAAAGAAGCCTCCCCCGGGAGTCGTCGGGTGCTTTCGCTGTTTCGTCCGTTTCCTCGTCCGTTCTAAAGACAGGACTCATTTTAGAGCGGCGTCAGTTGAGCTAGCAGCAAGCAGCCTTTTCTTTTCTCTCCGCATAAAGCCCACTTTGCTTGCTGAGTTGCTGACTGCCAGCCTGTCTTCCTGCCTCCTTGTCTGTCTCCTTCTTCGACCGCGTAAAAGACGCCTCAGCCTCGGCACCTGCTGCTACCGCTGATGGCGCAACGGATACGATATCGCTTCTTCTCTATGTCACGCTGTCTACCGGGTCTCATGACTGTGGGGCGGGAGATTTGACTTTTATTCGGCGCAGCCTCACCGGCGACAACTTTGAATCAGTCACCGAACTGGGGAGTCGCTTTGAGGAATGAAAACATGAGCTGAGGCTCATCCACCGCGGGCAGGCTGTGGTTCTCGGGAAGAACTGCAAGATCGAGCACCAGTCGCTCCGCAGCGCACGTGGATGCCAATTCGATAATGGAAATCGTAAGAGGATCCGTCGTCACGCTGGATAGTCGCTCACTGGATTCTTGCTCGTTTCAAAATCGAAGAGTCTTGGCAGCGATCGCGAGTGCTCAAAGGAGAAAAAAACACTCGCCCTCTTCGAAGAATGACGCTCTCCTACGAAACTCTATCCATGAATAACTTGTGCTACACTTGAAATCAACTTCTTACTGCTAGCGCCACCGTCGCCGCTCTCGGTCGAAGTTTCGATCCCTGGAGGGGCATTGACGCTGCTCTCCGGCCGGCGCGGCGGAGGATCCTCACGTTGATACACTCATCGGGGCGGCTCTCAGAACGAAGGATTCAAGTACGCGATAGACGAATGACTCGTCAGCTGTAAGTTCCCACAAGTGCGCGCGGTGTCTCGTTGTTACTCGGCACCGAGAAAAGGCGAGACTCTGTTTTTGTTTGAAGGTTACCATAGAAATGTATCCCACTTCTTACATCAGATGATTAACTTTTCGGAAACGCTTATCCGAAGTCAACTCGGACGGAATCGGCTTTCCAATTCGAGGCGTTGATCCGGCCTTCATAGCGATGACCACCCGTGTTCAACATAAGTTAGAAATTCCATTGCATTCATCTCAAAAATTCATCATTTGAGGTTGTTGCTTTGTTTGTTTGTTTGTTTGTTTGTTTGTTTGTGTGTGAGTAGGCGTGATTTTGTTCGCGTCAGTCTTAGCACGGTATTCAGGGAAACAATGAAACAATAGCGATTAAGGGGTAGATTTGCTCGCACTGCTCGGCTTACAAGAGTCTACACGCTGTTCCCGGCTGGAGGCCTAATCCAAACACGGCATCGGAGTATATTTACGCTCAGTCGTGCGATTATCTCGCGCATACATATTCATAACCATATCCAGTTGCACTTTCGCATTTGCTTAGGCTCAAGGGAAACTTCATGATCGACATTTGGTGAATGTCGAGATGATCGACCTTTTGTGGAGCGCCGCAGAAGATGCTGAAACGAATCGTCGATGTTTCGGCTCCCGTATCCAAATTATTCAGCTTTTTGAGGTGCAAGCGAGTGCTCAGCAGAATACTCTTGAGTCTGGCGGAGGGAGGAACCTGTAGTCTCCCTTAAAAATGATTCCTAATTGTGAGTAAAAACTCCTCCTTCATAGGGATCCACGTAGAAGTTCGTTATCGTCTGAGTTCTCTATGCGTCATGTCCCAAAATCGCTGGCAGAAAAAATTCTTTGACGGAGTTTGACATCAAGTGGATCTCAATCCTAGAGTGAGCTAACGATGTGTACTGACGACATATCGACAACTTGTAGTCCGAACGAACTACGACATCGAGTAATCATCACCCTGCTTTGGCCGCGAAGTCCTACGGCGGCGCTTCCGTCGCTGTCGAACAGCCAACAAGGGACACTGCAATGAAGGAATACTTCACTTTCTCGGAGATTCTCTTTGGCGAATCGCTCCGCTCAGGAGCTTCCTAAGATTGCGTGAGCACAAGACTCTGCGTGGAAAGGATATATACGGTTTATTCAGCAGCCTGAACACCATGAGAGCGCGAGGAAACGTCGGAAGCGATTAGAATTACGGTCAAACCATGGGAGGCCATTGCGAGAGAGAACTTGAGGCTGCGTCAGACCCGTTTGCTTTGAGGAGCATTCGATGAAGAAGCATCTCGAACTCTTGAACAATTTCAATCGTTTTTTTCAACCCCACGCCATACATCTTCCCCATTTGCCGAACATCGTCGCCGGCTCGCCAGAGGTCTCATAACTCCGTCCGCGATGAGGCCGTAACTTTAAGAAATACTGAATCATTGGTTTCGCTTCTTTGCTCGCAACGAACTCCGCATTTTCCTTCTCCGTTTGGCGTACGAGCGTTGAGGGTTCGCGCGTCCGCGTGCGCTCAGAATTCGCTCGAACTATAGATTGTACTAAAAGTGAGCAGCTCATACGACGGTTGCCGCGACGGCTCCTTCCCGAGCAACAACAAGGGACTAAACTCAATTACGCGCGAATTCCGAAGTGTTCTTCCCTGTGGTCTCCGTTCTCTCATACTCTATGTTCATCTGCTTGCTTGCTTGCTTTCTTTCTTTCCTTCTTTCATTCTCATGCGCTTACCCCTCCAAGGGACGTACGCAACTGCTTGGATTGAACGTAGCAAGCGAGAGAGAGAGAGAGGAAGCGCAGCTGATTCAATTAAGACAGGTTAGAGGACGTCGAATAAATATTACATTTTATTATGTAACCAATGGCGAAGGATGCATCTTTGTGAGCGAACTCATTCCGGTACTGAGGGAAAGGCTGGCGTCCGCTTCAATGAGCTCATGACCACCACCACCACCACTGCTGCGTCGCTCGGTCGGTCGGTCGTCGAGTCGATCATCTCTCGATCGGCAGCTGGTTGCGTTGTTTTCTCGGACTGAGGAAGAACATCAGCAAGTTTTAATTGTTCCCCAAACTAATCGTTCCTGCAACGTTTAGCCCCGAGCATACATATAGTGATTCCTCGTTCGCTGTGGTCGAATCCATCACTGCGGGTGAACAAACCAGTTTTGCGTCGCTCGGATTGACATTGTTTCAATGGAATGCAGGAACAGGGATTACCTGTGCCGCGTTGAAGGTCTGTTTCCCCAAATCTGGATAGAAATGTGGAAGGTCAGCTGATGTGGCAATCCATCCATCCAGATACTCATTGATTGATGGGTGGTGATTGATGTAGCATCAGAGAACTTGTAAACTCCCTTGACAATAGAGGCTCTGCACCTCCGACTAGGAATCGGGGTTACGGCCTCGTTACTGAAAAGGGAACGGGCATCTCGCCTTGCTGCGTTTGAATTCGACTGCAAATGGAACTACGAAAGAACCCCTCGTCCGTCCATTCATATACGAAAGCGTTCAACCAACTATCCAATCCTGCTTTCGTCTTTTCGCGAGCGTTTGTAGAAAGGCCGGCGAAGGGCGAGAAAACCGCGTCGTCGTAATCTTTATGTTAGCCTTTTTCCTCTCTCTCTCGTCTGCTCTTTGTGTCTTCCTGCCTGGCCGCTAGCCGGCCTCCTTCCACAGAGGTTTATCTCTTTTTGTAGTTGTGCCTACGATTGCAACCAGCGGTGACGGTGACGGCGGCGGCGGCGGCGGCAGCTCACCCCCTTTTCGTCGCAGGCTCCTCTGAGCAAACGAGCGGACTGGAGGTGGGTAGACGGCTTTTCTCTCCCGTCGGTCCATTTGTCCTCAAGGTGAAGGCGACTCGCTCGTATACTGCAAAGCCGACAAAATCGTCGTCTTTCTTGCCGCCGCCGCCGTCAACGCTTCCTCGTTTTTCTATTTTGTTCGCGACTATCCTTCCTCCTCGGTCGACAATCGACGGTGTCCTTGCGAGCTAGCGAGGAGGCAGACCTCTCGTGGAGAAATCTTCTCCTTGGAGGAACTTCGCTCGCTCGCTCGCTCGCTGGTTGGTTGGTTGGCTCGTTCGTTCGTTTTGTTGTTACCGTAAGCGAAGGAGTTCCCCCGAGATTTTCATTCGGAAAAAGGAAACTGAGAAATAAAGCAGGCATCGCTTGGCGGCAACGACGACGACACCTCGCTCAGAATATACACGTCACCGATAGAAATATGAGTGTAAAACGAATACACAAAGTTGGGTTTTGCTGCGGGCGACGGCTAATCTTGTGGAATTTTATCCCGTTGCGTCCTGCACAAAGTCCACTCAAATATCTCAGCTAGGTAACTCACGGAACAGATTCCGAGATGTTTTTGGAAGTTTGTGGTTCATGGCGTGTCCAAACATTCCCGTGAGCCCTCCTCTCATCGCACTTTCCGGAATATGTTTGAAATGAAGTGAGCTGAAAAGGGAAGGAGCGTTTTTTCCTTTCTTGTCAGCAGTTGCGATTCACATGGCTGTTGTTGTTGTTGTTGTTCCTACAAAGTCGACGATAATCGCTCGGATCGACACTTCATATCGAATTTCTGAATATTTGTTCAAATCACGCCTGGAAGCGAATCTTTGTGCAAATAAACGAACGAGAAAAGATTCTCTCCAAACAATGCGCGAAAGCTACATATACGCGATTCCTGTGCTCTGATTTTGAACGAAGACGACGGGGATCTGGACAATGTTTGGAAAATCATTATCGTATGACCGGCCGACCGACCGCCACGCAGACCGAAGTATAAACCAGACAGTGTGGCGGTCAGATTGCAGGAAAAAGCCAGACAGCCGGGAAGCCAGGCGAAGGAGCAAATGACCATGCTGCCGACAGAAGTGAATTGGAAAACGAGTTCTCTCCTTCGTTGGAGACTCAGAAGAAAGAATATTCGGGAAAACTGCATCGCCAAAGATGAGAAAGCGTTAGATCCTTCGGACGAAGGGGTCCATGTTACGAAGCGAGAGCCAATCGAGATTTCACGGATGCTGGGATTGATGTTTTCTTCTCCCTGGCCGCGAGAGCACAATCCACACTTTTGCTGTCGAAGCGGAATTGACTTCAAGACACGGATTTAACTTCAGTCCTGATGGAGACCATCGCGAACAATATTTGAAGACTTCCCGCTTCGTTTGGTTGTCTTCCACCGTGAATGCTTTCTGCGGGTAATTATCCTGATTCGTGAGTTGGTTTCGCTCTCGTTATTGGAACGCACGAACGGCGGCTCATTCCTGACCCCCGTCATGCGCGCAGACCGACGACCATGGAAATTTCCCCTTCGGGAGTCGCCGCTGCAGAGTCGATTGATTCGCTCACAAACTCATTTCCGAGGTATCAGAGCAATCCATCTTACAGAGTTTCGAATCCGATCCAAAAGTATGATCTCGAGCTGAACCAGATGTTCTCTTTCCTCATCGCTCGGGAGGTGAAAACCCTAATCAAGTGCTGGACTCAATCAACTGATGTCATTTTCTGAAATTTGCGACAGAGGACTCGTTTGTGAGAATCAGACGGCAACGGGATCCGACTTCTTGAGGTCACGATATCCATTCCTCTTCCTTTCATCGATTCTAGAAGATGAATTATCCGAGAATTGAATTCGATTCGATCGGTCAACACTGCAGTTTGATATTGTGGCGAGGAAATCCGAGGCAGTTCTCTCTTGAATTCCTCTCATTCTCCTGCGGGCGGCGTGCTTTGTTACTGTGTCGGACAGCAACGCTGCTCGGGGAATCAATTTCACTTCAAGTTCTGCGGCGACTATGAGTGCTCAACAAGACGGAATGAGCGCCTGTTCGAGCACCGGCGAACAAACGATCGAAGGTGAAGTTCTATGCAGTTGCTCAGAAGCGATGGCTGTTGTCCACTCAAAATCGATTACCTATGTCTGTCTTCTCAATTATAGCATCCACTAGAAGAAGAGAACGGAAAAACTGGCTTCAACCGACGCTGTTTGTGTTCGAGCACTCAGGAACACGAGAGCTCTATCGTTCTGGGCATCCTGCACTCGTTTTCTCTTTTTGCCCGTTTGCTGGTCTGTTCACTTGTTCTCGCCGCCTCGGTCAGCTTGAGGAGCAGTCGCGCCATCGGCTCCCGATCCACCTGCAGGCACTAGGCCGATGGTTCAAGCGGTACTTGAAAGCTCCTTTGAAGTGATTACCTAATTTGTGCTTCTCGAACGCTCGCTGTTCGTCTTCCATCTCATCTGAGTTAGCTGACTGACTGACAATGAGTGACTGAGTGAATTCGTCTCATTTAGAAGAGGTCCATCATTTCCATGGATTTTCTCGTGAGCTGACTGAAAATCTCGTCTCAATTCCGAGCGCCTGATCGGCCGACCAGTGCCAGTGGCATCCTGCGAGGATGAGTCAGTTTTTCAGGACGGGATTAGCCAAAGGCTGTTATCTCTCGACACACAAAGCGTCGCGTCGAGGACTCCATGGTCTTCAGCTGCAGCTCCTGTTGATGTCACAGCTGCTTTTGCTCGCGGAGTCCGCAGGCAGTTAGATAATTATACGCTGTCCACTACGCTACGTTCGCTCGGCCAAACAGGGAGCCAGACTGACGACGACGACGACGACACCGATTAGGAAGCCACGCTGGCCACCACACGAATTCGCTGAGCGAGTGAGGAGAAGGCTCAACAAACAAACTCATTGAGTGAGAGCGCCAAGAGCGGAGAGAACGGAGCCTGTCCTGAAATCACAGGTCATCAAGCCCTATGGTCGGAATGCGTTGGAGGGTCTCTTCTCGTACACCTTCTTTTCCTATGCGTGATCAGGCAACAGCGTCGAGGAAAGGAAGAACGAGGACAATACGCAACGACTCGGTTCTCGCTGCAACAATGAACCATATCATCAGGTCCTTCTGTTGGAACGATTGATGTATTTATAAATCTAACGACGATTCGTGCCCCAATGGAATCTCTACGATGGGAAGTGTTCAATGTTTCTGATGAGAATTCAAGAAAGTGATATCCATGAGCAAATCCTCATCCGGAAGATTCGTTCGCCAACATCGTCTTTGCGAAGTTGAATGAGATTGAGGCTCTTCCGCACAGAGAGAACCTGAATCCAGTTTTGGATGTTTTGGTTCGTGTTTCGGATTTTCTTCGGAAATTTCGCGTTTCGGATCGTTCTCGCTGCTATCCAATCTGTGATAATTCCGCACGCTTGCTTGCTTGCTTGCTTGTTCGCTCGCTTACTTGCTTGCGTCCGCCTCTGTAGCGACGAGGGCAGCACTTTACGAGAGGATAAAATACAGCCGCGTGAGAGTGGAAACGGGGAGGGGAGGGGGAGGTAGGAGGGGCCGATGGAAGGGGGATCGGAATGCGGGCGGAAGTTACGCAGATCCTTTTCGTCAATGGCCAGTTTACAGCGCGTTTACTCAAGCGTAAATCGCACAACCTCGAGCTCACCTGCGGCCACGCATTAACGGAAGCGCTGAACCGCTCCAAGTGTAGTTGGTTAGTTAGTTGGTCGCTCACTCAGTCGATCGGTGAGTCGATCGGTTAACTAGCCAACAACTATCTGAATGACTAGTTGGGGCTAGCAGGGCGAACAGCCGACTGATTGCATGAGGTACATACAGACGTAGCCTTTGACGACACAACTCGCGTCGCGGTGTCGAACGGAGATCCTGATCGATCGCCCGTAAACTCACCGAAGTATCAATCTGCTCATTGTTCGGTCGAAGAGCATCATAATCAGCAAACTTCTAATCGCTCGCTTTTTGTGCTCTCGTCGTCACGAAATGCGACTCTAGAGGACGGCCCTCAACCGAACTCGACGACAGACGATGAGTCAACGTCTTTCAATCCTCTCTCGAGTCTTTCTCCTGGTCGCCCTTCAGATGTCTAATGTACACATCTCAATATCTATCGATTTCCTTCCAACCGCACAGGCGTGGATTTATTGTTCATGCCGCCGCCTTTGGAAAACTGGCTCCGTCGTTCGATCGCTCGATCGGAGACTCGCTGAACCTTTTTCTTCGAGGCCGAAACTCCTCGTCGTTGTGTTGACAGTTTCGAGATCGATTCTGTCTATAACTGATAGCGAGAGAGAGATAGCTGTAGAAGAAGGTGAACCACGGTTCAGCCATTCAGTTAGTCGTCAAGGGAGGAGACGATAACAGCAGAATTGCAGTCGTGGAGTCGACGACAGACTCCTTCCTCCTGAGAGAATCTCCTTCGTTCCTTTTTTCATCCGCGCTCGTCGTTCTTCTAGAGAATATTACCAAGATATTACTACAACTATCCACCCCCGCACATGGAATCTGTGTCCGCACTCGTGACCTAAGAAAAAAAAGCGACTCATTTCAAGCGCTCCGTCCGTGGACAGCGGCGGCAGCGGCGGTAGCGCGAGCCCTGGCTTTAGCGGCAGGGTGGAGATCAGTCTGGGTCACGGGGCTCACTCACTCAGCGGACTCCAGCGGGGAGTCACGCACAGGGTCACCCCATTCAAGCGTATCCGCGCTTACTCAGTCTGTTTTATCCATGGTCGCCCACTCGCTTCGTGGCTTGTTCGCTCCTCTGCGAGGCTAAGCTTCTACAAAGTCAACTTGTTGTTTTCGCTGATCCCATCGTCAGGAAAATTCCCACCTTGTTCAATCAGACTTTAATTCTCCACGTCGATCTCTCTCGGCGTTTTTCCGAAGCTATCTGAGTGATTCTGCGTTGAAAACGACTGAAGCTTTACATAATTTCGGGAACGAGAGTTTTTCTTTGTGGAGACTCCTTTCCGAAGGGAAATCCTTAAGAACTTAAATAGATTGGAAGTACTCGGAGCGTTGGGTCGGCTGAGACGCGGATCGGTGAAACGGTATAAACGGTCCGGAAAAAAGTCTGCTGTGAGTAAAACGTGGAGGTCAAAAGTGAGACGTCCGAAGGGTAAGCTGGATCGCAGAGCTTGTGGTCGGTCGGTCGGTCGGTCGGATCATTAGCGACGCAGGGTCGGACCCAATGAACGAAAGTTCGAGCCATAGAGCGAGCTATAGAGAAGGCAATCTCGCTGGGAGCTTCTGCGATTACGCAAATGTCCATTGTACAGCAGTCGTTCCAGGAGCTTTTTCGGGATGTTCCTCTACTCAAAGCGAAAACATCCGGATCGAAGAATCCACGGGCAGAAAATTGAGCGAGTTCAGACGGGCGTGGCTTCGAGTCAGGAGTCAGGAGTGTTCTGTCACCCTCAGTCAAACGAACAAGCGAGTCAACCGCCATCTGAAAAGGAAACAATACGCAAATAGATTTCGCTCCCTTCGCTGCCAAATGCAGTATCCGATTGAGTTTATTTTCCTATCTGCTGCGTACACGAACGCACGCACGCACGCGCGCCCATACCTTCATCTAACGACTCCCTCGACGGAAGAGCGAATGAGCGTTCGTGCGAGCCAGCCAGCGAAACTCTCATCAAACGAACGATGGAGTCTTGAGTTCTTATACATCTTCTTCATGGCCGTCAGAAGAGCATACATTATATGTAGTTCCCTCTTTCGTCCGTTCGAGGAAGCTTCGGCTGCTATGAAAAACGAGCTGAGTATTTCCATCGGAGCCTCGTGGACTTCTCGTCGGCATAGTTCCTCCCGAGCACGGATCGCAAAAAACGCTCTCCATGAAAATCGGGTGCTGAACGAGTGAGGGGCTGATACATCGACTTAAAGTGAGGCCAAACGAAAACTCTTCGGCGACCGCCACTATAATATCGGTAATAATCACTAAATACTGATGTAGTTCGAGATATTCGTTCAACTGTATCGACTCCTGACACCGTTGGCTCCCGGCGTTCCCGCCTGCTTGCCTGCGGTGGCCAAATTCAATCAACCACTTTGACCATTAGATCGACTATGCCGACGAAGATCACGTTATATCGGAAGCCTCAGGGGACGCTTTCCGACGACCAATCTGTTGCTTTGACGTAGATTACACTAGTTCAGCATTCCGCGTCGAACGTTAGCTGTTTGTTGCACACGGTATTTACGAGCAATATTCTTCGGATTGGATTACTCCCCATTCCAGCAGAGGTGAACTCGCGGGGGTGAAATATTATGCCAAGAATTCTCGCCTGCTTCTACGGAACCGGGTCCCGTTTCGAGTTCCTTCAGCCCAGAAGCCTCTTGGATAGAACTCTCTCCGCGTTCTTCTTCGAATTCTCATCGGGTCCTTTTTTAGGATCGCACGAATTCGGCGTATTCTTGTACCTCTCATTAGTATGTGGCATGACTACCTGGAATTGATTATAATTGTTGCAAAACTCTCTCCTCGTCCATTCGGTGAGCTCTTCGGAAGCAGCAGTCGTTCCGTCGAAAAGGTGGAAGACGAAAAACAGAAAAACAAAAAAGAAAAGAGAGTGGAGCTCGCTATAGGTGCGTGGATTGAATAGACAACCCCCGAGTGTGCTGTGCTGACAGATGATCGTTCAATTTGTATGGAGAAAGAATTCTTTCCTCGGTCGCTCGATTGCTTGCTTGCTTGCTTTGTTTGTTTGTGTGCTCGCTCGTCCCCCATCAGAGAACGATATGTTAGCGATCCAGTCGTATGCATTCTCCCGGCAGTCTGCAAAATTTTCGCAATAAACGTTTCTCTGGAGAAGGCGCGACTTCACGCCCGAGGGCGACTCAATTAGCGCTCTGCTTCCCATCAGCGGAATCATTGGATCGTGTTATCCATGCTGTTCCCGCGCACCGTGCAAAACACACCTGTTTTTATTTTCTCTTGCACTGCCAGCAGTTCCTCTCTCATTTCGTTATAAACGAAGCCACATCGGAGAGGATACAAGCGAAGAGTACCTGTGAGCTGCAAATCTGTCCTTCGACAATGTTGCGACGGGATCCATTGATATATGTACATGTAGACGTCGAATCGAGTGGATCAGAGAAAAGCAATCTTATTTTAATTGCAAATAAGCTCCCGAAGCTATGTATATATAAGTAGATAGATATATTCTAAGGAAGCTCGGAATCTACCGCCAGGCAGGTATCGGTGTCTCTCATTCGCTTTGACGGTTCCCGAGCATCAAAGCGAAACAGCCACCGACAGCGGCCATGACTCGGAGCGGTTCCTCGCTACCTTGACATTTCGTGTCTAGAGAGTGGCGAAATGAGAGAAACAGCGTTGAGAGAAGAGAAAACGAAAGATCCAAGCTCCCCCAGATGCCAAAGATAACACTCATCCGACGCTACAAACGGGAACATCTATCGATATCGAAAGAGGATAGAGCCACACGACAAGTGTTCGACGTAGTGCCAGTTGACCGCCCCAGTGGACGGCTCCGCCAACTGACTGAGTGACTGAGTAAGTGAGTGTCTGTCTGTATCGGAGAGTGGTCGATTGAAAGAAAGAATCTATTTTCGGATGAATTATTAGTAGTTGGCTGGATGCCTTGATGGATGAATGAATGAATGGATGGATGGTCCGCTGCTGAAATATTGTGAGAACCTGTTCATCAAAGATCAACCCCAGACATCCTATGGGAACCGACAGCTGCGCCGTTGGAGACGATCAACAAGTCTGACGAACGACTTCGCGGCCTTTTCACGGATTCCGCCTTTTATCAGTGCGCAGAGAACCTCGATCGCAGAGGATCCTGTGCGGGAAGATGCACCGTTTTCCGATCGATGTATTCGAATGGAGAGACATCTCAGCTGAGAAGTTTGTCGAATGATGTCCGCAACTGGGGAACGGAACTCCGTGAAATCTTTTCCACCGAAACATCGTCAAAATCACCGCATAATGATGGTATCTTCGCATCAGGTGATGCCACGATTGGGCATTATAAGGAACGATCATTTTCAGCCGAGGAAACCAATTCGTGAGATCGACTTGAGTGTCCGAGAGTTCCGGTTCGATCGTTTCTTTCAAGCTAGCCCTCTGAGATCTAGCTCTCATCGTTTTAATGCCGACTCTGCCACAAAAAAAAATACCCGAGGCTATGCGCATTTGATATAGAGCGGGCCTTGGTGAGGAAACCCCTCGGAACTTCTCAACAGCTTGGTCTCGAGCTCCCGAGACTCGGCTTTCGAGCAAACGGATATCAACCGTTGAGGCTTCCCTGAGCTTGCCAATGCTTGGCGGAGAACGCAGCGGAGTGCGGACGGCTCCGCCAAGCCCTCAGCGAAGCCCAAAGTCGACTCCGACAAGCCTCCGCCAAGCTTCCCAAAGGTCCCCATGCTAAAAATACCCCCAATGGATAGTAGTAGTGTGTAGTAGTAGTAGCAGCAGCATCACCACCACCACCACGACCACCAGCGGCGGCGGGGGCGGCCGCGGCTGCCGCAGGGACAGCCGCAGCAGCTCTGTGCGTCGCTGTGCCCGATCCGCGGAGCAGTCAGCGAAGCACTATGTTGAGCTCTGCGAAGCTCTTGCTTGGACTCCGGCAAGCTTCAACGGACCGAAGAAGCCACGAGCGAGACGGTTAGCTCGTGCCGAGGTCCTCTGCGAGCCTAACCAAGGAAGAAACAGCCACTCCGATACAACATCCGCATCTTTTAAGCGACGTCATCCGCCACCAGGACGCGACTAGTTTCACTCCACCGTCAACCGAGCTGAACCTTTCTATACTTTTGCCTTCCTCGCCACCTCCGCCAGCAGCACTCAGTCTGAGCAACGTGAACTCAATTCTGATTTAGCCACTAATGGACCATCCATCGCTTCAGTCCCAAAGTATCGTTATCATCAGCGTCAGCAGTAACAGCAGTTCAGCGCCCGCGAATCTTCGATTCCGGAGTTTTCTCTTTCGGTGAAATAGCGGAAGCTCATCCATGCTTTTTCGAATCAATATGTCTCGGTTCGATCGGTTTTCTTCGTTTGAACTTCCATCGGTTCCGAAGAGAAATTCGGTTCCTCGAACGCTGAAGCTTCTGTTCCCGCGGATCGTTCGAGAACAAAAAAAACACGAACTATGCTGTATGGCGCAAGAATTTGCAGCCGGCCGTGACGAGGACGCAAACTTGCAGCGCAAACCTCGGTACGTGGACATCAAGCAGACAAAACTTCTCAATCCCACAAAGCGTGCACAATCTAATGAATCGATTCGACCGGTCAAGCGAATGGCCTTCCCAAAAGGGGACTGCTGCCTCGAATCATTCGAAGCAGCAGCAGGAGCAGCAGCATAAACGGCTCGACTGACTGAGATCACATAATTGACATGCTTGCCAGAGATGGGAGCGGAGCTTCTAGGCTTTGCAGAGCTCGGCGGAAAACCCGCGAAGAATGGAGCTCGGCCTCTGCCTTATTTCGCCTCTGCGACTCCCACGGAGTTTCATAATGCGATGGCTCGTTGGAAAACTTATGAGGCGGACGTCTCTCAGAATCGGAATTTTATCGTCATCGTTCTGCATGTCACGAAATGTTGCGATCGCTATTATCAGCTCAAAGAGCAAGCGCCCTCACTCCGAATGCCGATTTCTATTGGTCTCTACCGACAGCACAGAAGCCACGAGATATTTCAGTTTCGCGAATCTGTCTGATGAGAATTAATAAGTCAAATAGCGGCTCTGGTTATCGTCGAGGTTGAAACTTGATTCATGGACATTGATTCAATCATAAACAGCAGTGGCTGTCAGTCGAGAGAAGGGAAGGAGGAACTCGTTGCTCGAATGCACGAACATCTCGCCTGAATTCGTAATAGAAAACACTTCCACCACAGTGAAACAGACACTCGATTTTGTCTCAGTCAGTGTAGCCTTGCAGCAGGTTGCGGCATTTTCGCTTCTCGGTTTCGCTTCCCCGAGGTTCGCTCAGAGCTTCGCGGAGCTCGGAGCGCCGCGAAGTGCTACAGAGCTCTCCGCGGAGTGAGCAATCCTCCGCGAAGCACCCGAAGGCCTTTTGTCATCTTTGACGCAAACAATCTTTGCGCTGGAGGGCGTGAATCCCCAACAAAATCGACATGACCCTGTCGCACACACACAAAACTTTTGGTCAAACCGATCTTATCCAAATCTTGTAATCGATTCATTATCCATAATGTCCCACGTCTTATTGGGTTGCCTGAATAGCGAACGCTGTCGAGCAAATGGTCAACTCCGTGTACTGGATGGGTTGCCGGAAAGCGATGAGCTGATGCTGGATTGCAGGGAATTTATTGAAAAAAAATGTTTATCCTCATAAAGAGACCCACAAAGCGCTCAGAGAACTAAAATTCGTTTTTGATTCGTCGGAACTCTCGAATTCGGGTGAAAATTCCGCCACCAGAACATCTCCCCGTGAGGTTTCCGTGAAAGCTGACCGCCTGTCTGTTGACAGCGAAGGAGACCGAGGCACACGCAAAAATCTTCACTTCCGTGTCACTCCTCTCTGAGAAATTCGAGTCCGCAGAAATGACTCAAAGTTCGAACCCAAGTAGTCGGCATCGGATAACGCAGACACTGCTGACTACATCAGACCATGGATCCTCTTGAACACTGTATCGCTTCTTTATCCAGAGGCGAACCGTAGCCCTTTCTCGACTGAGATCGGTTGGATTGCTCGGTGTTGTCGTCGCGATCCGCTCGAACACTCAATGGTACAGAGTGCGGGGTGTCCTGATTTGAGTTAAGGCTGGCACCTTTTCCGAGCACTTCCTTTTTGTTTTGAATATTTCGCTGGATAATATAATTCCACTGCAGCACTGTCGGTACTACCCGAACCCATCAGCTTTTCGCTAGGCAGACACAACTAATGAACTTATCATCTTAAAACATAGCGGTCATCCTGTGGAAGTGGGAACCCCTGGTGATCCTTAAGAGCTAGACACCTCATTCGTCGACGACTGCTCTGTTCTCTGCTCCAACTCTCCTCTAAGCAAACCCTCGCGGCGAAATCCCGGAGCGACGACTGAGCCGCGAAGCTGCCAACCCCGAGGATTCGAACTTCCGACAATCGAATTTCTCGACCGCGAATTCTGGATTGCTGGGTGCATCTCTCCAGCCGCTTCTTTAATTTCCAAATGCGTGCAGTCATTTGACGGTAGAATCACTATCCGTTCGTCTTCGTGCGCGTTCCTCCCCGGTGACATCCTCTAGAGATGAGAAGGCGTTCGGTATCATCATGTGGATGCATCGGAAATCAGAGCCAGATTTGTGTTCATCATTGGAGAAATGAAAATGGAAAATTTGAAGTTAATTCTGCAGATTGTTGAGCTTCGGTGCGTCGTGTAGTGCTTCCACTCCAATCAGCGGCAATTTTCATCCAATCGATCCATGGCCGAGAGTCTATTGGGAGAGAAAGACAACTCAGTGACCTCTTTCTACATGACAGATTACAAATTATTCAGAGCTCTCAGGATGCCTCCCGAGGGTGTCCGAAACAAGCGATTGGCAAACAACGTTTCTCGAGACAACAAGGGGAAGTCATGACAGAGCTGATGTGGCTCCGGACAAAGACGTGTCGACGTCGTAGAGAATTGAGCTTGGAGGATGACGACTCCAACAATCTTTGCAAGCAGTTCCTTCAAAAGGACGGCACAGCGGCTCGCCGTCTCAAGCTGAGGCAATTTCCCTAAGCCTTTGAACCGAGGCTGTAAACGTGCAGCGAGTCGAGAGAGGGTCATTCCAGTCATATATATGTGCGTATCGACATCCCCGCGATCTCTTCAAACATCAGCCAGCAGCGATCGGCGTTTCTGTTTCGAGCGATTAGCCCTCTAGGGATTGGAATGAGAAACCGGAAAACCACAAACTCGCAGTGAGGCTCCATTTTCAACAGCTATCGAGACTTCGGCTTTTTGGAATCCATCGATTTGCCGAGAAACTTCGCGGAAACAGCAGTCGAGAAGAGATGATGCATCAGCGGGAAATCCTCGCTCACAATTAGTCAGAGAGACCGTCGGCAGAAGCAGTATGATCGAAAACCGAGTTACAGGAGCCATCTCTCAATATTCGCTGATTCAGACAGCCCTTCGCTTTCCCAAGCACTCAACAAAGCGGAACGGGCTCTACGTGCCTTTTACGTGATCTTGATTCAATTGTAACAATGGATTCGCTCCGAAGGGTAGACATTTTCCATTGTTCTGGCGAGCACTCGTGCCACCGAAAAGAAGAACTTTCTACTCCGTTGATTGCGGAACGAAATCGGCCGCTTCGCTGCGTGTCACGAATGAAAACGAAAAATTCCACCACAAAAACAGCTTCAAGTGGTCGGGTAGTTCATGGCACGACGCGCCGCTCCGCTCATCAGAACGAACAGCTGAGCGCAATATTGATCCCTGTCGTCTTCGTTTCTCCACGGAGCGACGCAGCATAGCTAATTCATCGCAGCGACATCGAATGAGAATCTTCAGCACCGCTGACCGCACGGGAAGGGCGGTTCCCTCGAGCAAGGGTAACATTCGGAAGATTCCTTACGGGAGAGGAGCGAAATTCAGTCTCTGATGAATCTGAACGAAACTCGATAGGTGTATCACATCTCGTCCCATCAAGAGCACACTCGATCGGGATCGAGTCGGCTTCACATGACAGAGTCTACTCACTTACACCGAAACCCTCGACGAATTTGGGTTCTCCGAACGGAGTAATATGCAGCAGTTCGCAGTTTTCGAAGTTCCTCCACATATCGTGTTTGTAGTGTATTGTTCCACATTTTGATGCTCCGAGAAGAGAGATGGTCGAGAACTCTGCAGCACTTTGTTACCGCGAAGAGAAATTTGTGAAATACATAATCTCTATCGGGGGGTCAGAGGCTCATTGGCCAATTTTGAAGCATTGACCCTCTGGGTGCGATCCCCGTATCCGATTTCGTCCGGTGGAGGCGAGTGATACATTTCTCCCCTGTGAGTCCCGTCCGACGTGAGCGGAAGGGGGAAGATCAGTGTTTATGAGTGAATAAACCCTGCTGCAGCTTTCGCGCGTCTCCTGACCGCGTGCTGCTCCTGAACGGTTGAAACGCTGCGGAAGTGGATTGAAGGCGCTCATTTGCACGTAGTTACGGCTACCGACCGACCGACGTGATCCGGGAGAAACATTCATGAACTCTTCTTGCCGCTAACATCGGTGGTAATTGTGGGAATGGTTTCTCTGATGAAAAGTGTCAAAACGAGGCGGCATGGGGCACCTGCCATCGAAATGGTCAAATTTCGTTTGTGTTGACCCGTATGTGCGACCTGTGACACAAAGCACCGGAAGAGGAAAACGGAGAACTCGTTTTGAAAGAGAGAAATTGTATCGTTCCCGATTGATATTAGCAATAGAACGAACGGGCTGTTCCGATTCGACTTGTTGACCTTTTGCTGAAAGCAATTGGGGCAATCATCTCTCTCCTCGTGTCTGCTATCGATGCAATGAGCCTCGCCAAGCAGGGCCGATCGGCCGCGCAGCTGGCCACCCAATGGCCAATCGGTGTCTCGCTGCTGCTCGGATGAAGAGCAACGTGATCTACCGAAACATGAATTGATCCTTACGGCTATTTCGATGATGTTGTTGTTGTTGATGAGGACGTCGGCGGCGGAGAGAGAATGATCGTTTCACTGCCGCTACCTGATTGCAGCGCCGTGGAACCCATGCGGTGGCGTTCGCGGCTTGACATACATATCCACATGTATGTTATGATAGGTGCAACGGCATTCATTTCTTGAAGTGGACACGAACTGGAAACGCAAACCGAGTATTTTTTGCGTTACCACGATGAGCATCTCTCGTCGTTCGTTTTTGGGTGGATCCTGTTTTCGTCATCGATGATTGTGATCGCTTCTCCCGTTCTCCGATTTGTTTGAGATCGAGGCTACGCTGCGGCGAACACCTCTTCGACTCCCAATTCTTCGGAGCGTTGATGAAAGATTTCGGCCTTGTCCGAAGAGAAGAAAATTTCGAGTTCGATCACAAGGGAAGAAGGACATGCTAACTGTTGAAAGAACCAGAGCGTAGGTTCTCAGCTTTATCGTCCCCATCCCATGAGGGCGATATGAACCCAAGCCCCAAAACGAACCTCTTACGATATCGGTCGTGTTTTGGTTTTCCCTTGCGCTTGCTTGCGGGGTCCGAGCTAGCTCTCTATTGAAGTTGGGGAGTGCGACCAAATGAAGACGGCGGCTTTGGGCGGACAGGTTTTCCTTCTTCTCTCGCTCGTTCTATTATTCGAACTGAACGGAAGCCATCATTTTCTTCTTTGTCTCCAGGCTTAGTGCACTCACTTTCGTTCTATATCTCTTTCTTCGATGGCACCGCTGCGCGCAGTGGTTCTCCAGAGGACGATGACGCGATGATGAGAAGATAATTCTCTCTTTCCGTTGTCCGTCTAAGTCGTAGCGGTCGCGGTCTCCTGGCCGTCGTCACCGTTGTCGTCGTCGTCGTCATTTTTTCTCCCTGCTCTATTTTCATCAAAGGTGTCCTTCTCTTACGAACACACACACACACACTGAGTCATCCAATGGCGGGACAGCGAGTGAGGAGGCTGACTTTCCCTGTTGTCATCGCTTCTTTCCTTGATGAGATTACCAATGATGAGGCATCAGCGACCGAAAGATCAGAACCGGCGACCATTGGCTGCACGGCGGAGTTCGGACAAATCCTCTTGCCCCTCCCCCCCCCCCCCCCCCCCCCCCCCCCCCCCCCCCCCCCCCCCCCCCCCCCGATTCAGGCAGACAATTCACTGTCTCCACACATTTCGGCGATTACGTCAGCGATCAGAGCGCCGAATTCTGCATCGCCATCATCAGGAACCCTTCCTCGATTTTGTTACTTGCTTCTTCGGTCAATCATCGAGGCTCATAATCCGAGAGCGTAGCGCCCGTCTCGTCGGTTCCCACACTTTTGGTGATCAGAACGATTGGCCATAGAAGCTCTACGTTGAATACACATGTGCTTTCCGAGCTCCATTGCATTGCCGTCCATTCCTCCGATTCGTTCGTTTGAGAAACAACTCACACAGAGTTCCTTTCTCGACCATCACGCCGGCGACTGAGAATCCCGTTTGAGCTTCGGGTTTGTGACGCCTATGTTACGATGAAGGCCCGGCGAGTGTGTAGGGATCTCGCCGGGAAACAAAAAGTCCATCTGACATCAATGTATTTCGCCCATCCTCTTGGGACGGTCGTGACAGCGTTCGAGGGGTTGAATATGGAACAAAGAGCCCATATCCGTGCTCGGAACTCACATGAGCTCAGGTTCTTTCTCTCCATGTTTTCCATTTGTGCATTAGCGTGTGTCACAAAGGCAGCAGAACTCCTCGACGTCGCAATGTGATTAAATTCATTCGAGTCTGAGCGAGTCCTCACCGACCGATAGATATCCGACCGATATGTTGCCGTCGATCTAACAATCTCGATTCTATTTCAGAAAACCGGCTTCAAATGCCCACGAAGGGTTCGAACTCTCCAACATCAAATCTACGATAAAGAACTTGCCAAACACACAGCTCGGATCGGTGTTTGGGTGAGTTGACGGCGAATTAAATACAACTGGTCACCTATGTTTAGATGATTATATCATATCGGAGATCATCGGACAGGAGCCGTGGAATCCGTTCGAGCGTCGCGATGAAATTGCCGAATCTTGAAATCATCTTTCTCTCTTTCCATTGCTCAAAAAATAGTCCCACGTGACTCCATCGACGATTACATCCCCAGATTTTGTAAATGAGAATGTAGAAGTATATATTTCCAAATTGAATCCCTCCCCTCCGGAGTTCATCCGAGGATCGTGCCGCTTTTCCATGAAAATAGCTCCTTGGAGTTACTTTGAAACTGCAATCAGGGCAGCGAGTGAGTTAGCGGAATTCGCAAGCCTGTGGAGTTCAAGGACGACCTTCACTTTGTGGACAGTGTCAATACCTCATTAAAACATGGAATTGATGGCGACAAGCGAATCTCCGAAGTTTTATTAAGACATGTATCCCCGTCTGTGACGCGGACCATATTAAATTCAGCCGTCAGCTCCCATCAAACTTCGGCTGTCTTCTGTTGTGGATATCAACGTGATTGGAATTCTCGCGGAAGTGATTGCCTCTCCCGATGACACCTGATTCGTGAATACATACACATATCAACCCACTCTCATGTTGCCGAGCGATTGCCACTTTGTGCTCAGACCATCGATTGCTCCCACTCCCGGAGACTCCAACGAAATGGGAGTGGGTTCTCGCGAGACCTCTCCAGCTTGCGTAGTCACATCCTCCAAAATACCGCTGCACGTCCCGAATGTTTGTTTCAACGTCGGCTCCGGCAGCAATCGCGTAGCACGTCAGAGAAATATCGAGCTCCTTACTGGCGGCGGGGGCGGCGGCACGTTTCGACTCAAAGACCTGACTCATTCGAATTTCTTCCCGGCATCCGATTGAATTCGCTTCTCGGTGAACGCGATAACAACCAGATTCAGAGATAGCGAACCGTTTAACTGATGTCCGCTTCTCAAGTACCTCAACAGCTGTGTTGGCTCTGACGTCGCATTTGAATGAGAATTCTCTCTGAGAAATCCCGTCGAGCACGACGTCTCTCAGAACATCTGAGATAATTTTTCCAAATGAACTCCACAAAGGAAACTTTGATTCGAACGAACTCTCCTCAACCCGCTCGGTCTCAGCCAGGTGAGATTCTCTTTCATCGAGTTCTTCCCCTGCGCCAACCTCACTAACCTATACAAATTATTCGTGCTCGGAACATCGAAACTAAGTTGACGGCTCGGCTCGCGTGCGAACCGAGTTCCAGACAGCGGGTTCTGACGGCGCCTCTCACTCTCGTAACCGAATCCCCCGTCGATTTATCGTCAGCAGCGCAATGCAGTACACCGGAACAAAACGAACAGCCTCACCCACACATTGTCTGTCTACCTGCCAGGAACATTGGCCAAAGTTTCCTTCTTCGGCCGCCGAGATAGCACTGAGATGAGTCGACGTATAGGATACAACGGGGAAGCGAACGTATCCCGAAGATCCCGGCTGATCCGATTCGAAACACCCCGAGTTCAAACCGAGTTCCGAGGGCAGCCAACGACAGAAAGTGAGGAGGAATCACAACTCACATACAGCCCGCTGAGAATCCCAATCCGGTGCATGAGTTTTGCGGGACGGAGCAGGCGGAGTGCGGGAAACGCATATTAGGCCAATCTTCCCAAACCGACAATGAAGAATGGCTCAGACCGACAACAAAGCGTCCAAAAGGCCGGAGAGAATGTTTCAAACTTTTCGCTTCTGGAGAGAAGATCGTCTGTTTCTCGTCAAACAGGCGCAACGCAACGCTCATTGGTTCTGTGCTCGAGGATCTGAGCTTGCTCATCCACCCATCGCGAACAATCAGCAGAGGCCAGACTTATCTCGCCAAGGGAACTACATTACATTTAATATCTGTCTTCTTTTGTGAAATGAGTTTCACAACAGAGATATGGGAAACACAGATCACGTTCATGAGATTACTGTTCCTTCGCGTCCCTTGCGATGAAGCGGACGAGGAAGTCGGAAAGTTCTTCGGAGAGAATGAATGGAACTCGACGCTTTAATTAAACGGCGGTGTTGCCATCAATGGAGCCCGAGAAGACGCATACACCAACGTGACTTTCGGAAAATGAGTGAAACTCGGCGCCGCTCGGCATAAGATCGGGGCAAGCGGGTCGTTGCGACCGACGCGACGTTGAAGCCTTGGGGAGACGAGCAGACAAGAGACGAGGAGATAGTCAGGAGGAAGAACGGAGTGCATCCACCCGGAATGATGGTTCTCTAATGCGAAGCGACAGCGAGGATCAGACTGCAAACAAGGGAAAATTCCGTGGAGCGAACCGAGTCAACTCCTTCGATCGCGTGAAACTCGATTCTTCGCGGCCCAAGCGAAACGTTTTCGGTCAGTCACGAGTTCCATGCTTCCCTTATAGACGGGAGCCGCCCGGAAGAGAATTTGGAAATGGTCATGCCGTCGGACGTAACCCTCGATCTTCGCTATCTGGATTCCTCCGGTATGGCCTACTGCAAATATCGAGAGGAAATTACTGCTCAGCAAATATTGACCGAGAGCCGGCCTCTCGCGAAGTCGGAGCAAGCCCATCGGAGGAGGATATGAATTCCATGGTATTCCCTATTGGTAGTAGACTCGCATCTTGTCCGGATACTGCCTTGCTCGCTCGAGATCAGCACCCATCACCGGATAATAATCATCGAATACTCAACAACTGACCCTGAAATCCCGAACGCGCATGAGTAACGTCTCGTTCCGTGGGTTCTCGGTGTGGCATTCTGTGGGGAAGTTTCGGCAGATGGCTGACTCAAAGAAAGGAACTTTGACTTTGGGACCTCTCCGGAAAATCTCGGATCGGATCAGTCAGGCAGGCACTATTTGAGCCTCGAATCTCTCTCAAATTCTGATACACCCATCGTCGACGGTTCCGATTTCCATCACCGAGAGAGACGGCGTTGAGTTCTTAACGGAAGCGTGTTTTCATCATCATGTACATATTTCCTCCTTCCTCGATCGAAAATCCTCAGACGCAAACCTCGAGAACAAAATCGGTTTCGGCAAGTTTCCACATGCACGATTTCGAATCGAGTTTGACCGCGTAAGTGAACTCTCGTTTTACATTCTCACGTCCCCTGTATCGGGCTGCGATCGGAAATCACAGTCGGTTTTTTCCCTGCGGCTCTTTGAGGATATGCAGCTGATGAGCTCCAGGAGCTGTAACTGCTTCTAATGCGCGAGGCCAGACTTACGGCAGGTCGCTTGCCTCCCCAGTTACCTACCTGTCTCTCTTTCTCGGCCTCTGGAGATCTCCCGACTTCCTGATTGGTGCCAAACCGTACTTAATAATGCACCCCTGCCGCTGAAGTGTTTCAACGCCGGAAATCCGTCTGCGACTCACTGCGCTGTTCTTCATTGGAGCGTCGAGCTTTTGGCCGTCATTGACCGCTTAGACATGAAGCGATTCGATTCATCCGAATTCTGTCGGGGAAGTCTTTTAAGATCGCGGTCTCTTTTCAATGCTCTTCTGTTTTCTTCACTAGTTTAGGTCTTGTGGTGGAGGCTGGGATAGAAGTTCAGCTTCGCCTTCTGTCTCGCCGTAATGAGTGGCGGCTCGGTGGCGTGAAGTCGCTCTAGACCCAGAATATGCATCCCTTCATCGTGTTAGAAGTGTGTTTTTCTTGAGTTCGATATGAACTGAATCACCAAATGTATAATATATTCCGAGCGATCTGTCGGGGAGCCGTACTGGCACAATATGAGATTTTCCAAACCGCATTAGCGCTCCCTTTTTGCTCTCATCTTCCTCTTCGCTTCCCCGACGTGCACCAACCCTCTTCGTTCGCGAACCCCTGCGGACTCCGATCGTTCCCACTCTCCCCCTCCCCTCCCCTCCCCTCTTTTTCCCTCTAGCCGATCCCTGCCTCTTCTACAGTGTTGCTCCCAGCATACATAGCGAACACGCGTCTCTTAAGGCGAGACTTTTGCTGTTTCCGCCGTGCTTGCTAACGCGCTGAATACGACGTCAAATGATCTAGGTACATTATTATGAGAGCAATCGTCCGTAATGGGCAGGCTTTTGGTGTTGAAGATTCGTAAGAACAAACTTCATTTCGTTTTGGGTTTCTCAAGTTCAACTGATTGCTCAGGTTATTCAAAATTCCTCAAGAGTGCCCCTTTCGGACACCATGATTGCGAATAAACAGAACGTTGAAGCCGCACTGAATGATTCGAGTCGGCCGTTTCTATTGAGGTTTTCACGATAAGTGTGATCGAGAGCGAATGTATGTATAGCTCCATCTCGGGCGGATGAAGGAAGAGGCTTGCTTTTGTTTGCATTCTGTGGGTTTGATCCCGAATTAATGAATGTCTGTCTTCTCCTCTTTTTGCTGAGTACCTTGTTAGCACAAGTGCAGACGCTGTCCGACCCACTTCTCACAACCAGTGAATATGTTTTCAACATCGATGTCATCATGCCCATCGTTTTCATGGATTTCATTCAGTGGATTTTCTGCTCGAGTTTGAGGAGAATGCAGAGAGCAACTGAAAGGCTTGAGGAGAAGAAAACATGAGTACAGTCGCGGCTTCCACACCGGGGGAGGGTCAGACCAGATGGAATTTTCGATAAATCACGAGAGGGACTTCAAAGTCCAACGTTTCTAGTAGGCAAATGTCTGTCCGCTTGTCTTTCCGTTCACCTCCCGGGTGAATACAAGATGCTTTGCCGAGGTAGCACCGGCGGCGGCGCGGCGTTAGAGCATGGGTGGACTACTTTCAGACAGCGAGAGGGTGGAAGGGTGATGGTATAAAATTCAGCTCAACTTAATATATGCGCATAGTAGCGCTCTTGACTGGCTGACGGGCTTGTTCAAAGAGAAGGAAAAGAAACAAACCTGCAGAAGGGTCATCGGTGCCTTCTCGTCGATCGACTAGTCGACATCGCCCGCAGCGACACCGGCACTTGATGGACTCAATCTCGTAACCCGATATACATACATATTGTTTCTTTTTCGTATTTGAGAGGGGGACAGATCATTTCTGAATGTTCGTGATTCCCTAGATCGGACGAAGCGTAGGACTACGCGGCACGAGCATCTCCCGCAATTCACTTCTTCTCATCAAAATAACGTTTTGAGTGTGCTGAACAGGTCTCACTGTCAAAGGAATTCGTCAACAGCATGTGACAAGAGCATTTATTCTTTACAGCCGGTTACGTGGAAGCGGAACCTCCTCAAAATACGGTCAATTGGATGATGAAGAGGGAGGCGGGGGCGGGAGCGTTGGCGCTCCATATCAATCAGGTGGAGGGGACGTGCCCGGTGGGCCCATACACTCGGTTGATCACGTCGAAATCGACCACGGACCCCAAGACTGGCGGAGGTAGGTCACTCATTCATTTCGCCATCCTATCGTTCACTTAGCCACATCGCGTCTTATTTGCCAAATTCATTCGCCGCTCCTTTCGCAAAGCCTGTGTGTTTGCCTGCCCGGCTGCCTGCCTGCCTGCGTGAGTGCATGCGTACACGCGTTCTCTCATCGACCCGATATGATCTACGACGCTATGAATCTCTATGTTGGAGTCACTGAATGATCGCCATCAGAGAGAGAGAAAGCGAAGCTGTTGCTCAACGAGGAGCGAGATGATCCCCGAGGCAGCACGGCTACTTCAGTCTCGGAGAGCACGTCTCTCACACCTCCCTACATAATTTAGCATTTCTACACCTTTCCTCTTCCCTTCGTTCCTGAGAAATGATGCATGGGAGCAGAATTCGGCTGATGACGAGACATGAGGAGATTCACTTGGCATTGATAACCGTTTGCTGCGTCCGATTCTCTCCATGCTCGTGTTCCGCTACCAACACCCTCAACGTGTAATTGCTCAACAGACATCTCGAGCCAAACTGTCCGTGCAAACCAGACCTCTCGAAACGTATGACAATGGCCATACTTTCATCGGTCGGCTTTCTAATCTCGTTCGGAATCCGATGTAACTGGGGCGTCGCCCTGGTACCGATGACTAAAGGAGACGTAAGTAAAAGCAGTCGTTCCCGACGATGTCGCTTCCGAGTTTGATTAGTTCTGGATCCGAATGGAGATTCACGTGAGAAGAAAAATAATTCTCCTCAATTTCAGAAACCCGAATTCGATTGGTCCGAGTCAACAATTGGTTTCATTGACATGTCGTTTTTTGTTGGATATCTCGTGACGCAAGTGCCAGGCGGATTCTTAGCCGCAATCTATCCCGCCAACCGAATTTTCGGTACCGCGATAGCCGCATCAGCGTGCTTGAACATGCTGATTCCGGCCGCAACTTCGATCAACGTCGGTGCAATTGTATTAGTACGAATGACCCAGGGTTTAATTGAGGTTAGTGGAGCAAGTTGATTCCAACAGTCGAGTAAAGACGACTCTCGTCGAATCTTATGATCAGACTAAAGAGTATGCCAGGCTATGCCGAGCACGCAGCGCAACAATCGATCGATCGATTGATTGATTGATCTTCGTGAACTCAAAGCGGAACACGGTCCCTTAACAACGACAGCAACAAGAAGAGTCGTCGAGACGGCATCGGCAGCAGAAGCCGTACGCGACAGTAGAACGAGCAAACCGATACCGTGAACACGTTCTTTTTCCGCTCCGTCTCGATTAAGTTTGTGGAGCTCACTTTGCATGGCTGACTTGCATCCTGTTGCTCTTTTGCTGCCGAGACGTGAAAAGACTGCTCGCAAGCCATCCGATCGAAACTGGCTTTCTTTCAGCTCACTCCCAGCATCTCTCTCTCTCTCTCTCTCTTTTGCGTTTTTTCTCAGCCCAGACCCCTATGTGGCTGGCTTCCTGGCTCGTGGACCGAACGCCCGCCCGTTCGGCCGTTTGAGTCGTTGGTAGATAGAACGACGGAGGCTGCTGCCATTCTCGTTTTTTTTTCCACCGTCACCGCCCTTCTGTGGCGCTCCCGCGACCCCCCGGCCCTCGTCTGCCTACGAGCTTTCCCATCTAAGCGGTAGCAGGGAAAGGAAGAGCGACCGAAAAAGAGAATACTGAAGTCGAAGACGTGACCTCTTGTTGTCTAGTTGGGTGGGTGGCTGGCCGGCCGGCCGGCAGGTTGGCTCGCCGAGCTGTTTGCCCAATGAGATCCGTCCCCGTCGACCGATGGCAACAGCGATAGCTTTTTTCTTGCTGGCTTTGCGCGCGGGCCCAGCCCTCGTGATGTGTCCTCTCTGAAAATATACAAGCTCATTTGTTCATTCAACGCAAACAGGAGCTCTCTAGAAACGGAACCTCTTCGTCTGACCGTATACTAGGTATAAATACGAATCACGCTTCTGAGATCGATGCGTAGGATGGAAGTGTCTGCAGATCGAGCGTCTCGCCTCAAAAATGTCGTGCCGTCCCAAACCAGGACTCCGGGCACTCACCGCCAGTGGCTAATGGCATGTGCTCGGAACTCGATATCCCCCGCCCAAATAAGATCCGAATTTAGAAAGAGTTCAGCTGATCTGTTGATCGACTTGGCTCTGTTATTGGCTATATTTTCTATTTGTCACGAACTGCTCGGCAAGGAGATCCTGTGTTGATGCTCAAAAGTAGATACCGCGTGTTTGTGTCTGTGTGTGTAGGTATACGTTTGTGAATTGTAAATCAAAAATGGGAAATCGATATTCTGAGCGAATTCGCTCTGTTTGCAGGGCGTGACGTATCCAGCATGTCACGGAATTTGGCGATTCTGGGCTCCACCCATGGAGCGGAGTAAATTGGCAACACTCGCGTTCTGTGGATCTTACGCAGGTGCTGTAGTGGGAATTCCACTCTCATCTTTCTTAGCCAGCACGTTCGGGTGGCGTCTGTGTTTCTACTTCTATGGCATCTGTGGGATAATATGGTATGCTCGCAAAATGAACTCAATATGAGATCCTCAACTGTTGATTCAGATCCTTTCACGAGCAAATAAATCTCACGTCAGGTACGTGTTTTGGCTCTGGTTGAGCTTCGAACGTCCCTCCACTCATCCAACCATAACAGCACAGGAACGTCAATACATCGAAGAATCTTTAGGAACCACAAGTCAGGTTGCTCCAACATTCAACAACACCCCTTGGAAATACATTTTCACATCACTGCCGGTGTAAGTGTTTTCGCAGATTGAAAGTTTCCCATCAGAGCCCTCAAGATCGAAATCGACATAAAATGAATCTCTTGCCCCGATTTCAGGTGGGCGATTATCGTTGCGAATTTTTGTCGATCATGGACCTTCTATCTTTTGATTATATCTCAACCAAAATATTTCGATGAGGTACACGGCCTCCCATTGGCAGAGGTCAGTATGAGCTCCAACATCATCTTACTCGCTCACATTCCACTGCTCGCTCGCGAACATTGGACAGAAAATGACGACATTGAAACTGATCGAAAACATCACAAATCACAATTGAAAGTGGTTGCCCGTGAACTTACTCTCACCTCTGACCTCTGAATTATAGTCTGGTCTCTTGGGAGCGCTTCCACATCTTCTGATGGCCTCCGTCGTACCTGTCGGGGGACAGTTAGCCGACCGCCTTCGGACGCGTCAAATACTCACCACCACTCAAGTTTGTATATTTTTTTCCTTTAGCAGAGTCACCGAATAGCTTTAATGAACGATGGCGGTAGATGCCATCCTCCAAAGTGTAATTCATCGTTTAAATTGCTGCGAAAACTTCAGGTGCGGAAACTTTTCAACTGCGGAGGTTTCGGCATGGAAGCGCTCTTCCTCCTCTTCGTTGCTTTCAGCCAATCAACAACTGCCGCCATTACATCACTGACGCTCGCTGTCGGCTTCTCTGGATTCGCGATATCGGGTTAGCTAATGGACATGACTTATGAAAAGAAATGATTTGCTTTGACCCGCGTATCGGAATCAATCATCTCATGAAGCGAGAAATTCGAGTACATTGCCTTCAATTTCTCGCCGTGAGAGCATTCCTTGAGCGCAACATCTAGGCTTTTCACTCAAACGCTCAAACCCGTCTCCATCCAGGCTTCAACGTCAACCATCTGGATATCGCGCCCCGATATGCGCCCATATTGATGGGTCTTTCCAACGGTGTCGGCACCATAGCCGGAATGTTCTGTCCAGTCGTCGTGGAGTGGATTACAGACAAGAAGGTTGGTGTCTTCCGTGAAGTGATTGATGATCTTTCAGGGCCATGTTCTCTTCTTGGAGTTTTGAGGTTTGGGCATTCTCAATTGATCCCTATATCATGGAAACATGGATGGATTGGAATATACATAGATCGAATAATAATGTCGAGGAGCTGCCAGGGAACGGGGAATGCAGAGATATCATCTATCGAGCTGTCAATCTATCTACATGGATGAGATTATCATCGATACTTGAGTTTCTGATTTCGATTCGTCGTATGTTCCACCCAATCCAGACGTCGAGTTTGAAGTTCGACCTCGAGAATTCGAAATAGTTTCATAGCGGAGCGGCTGAGTCCCATTCTTCGGATTCGAAGTCTTGATTCCAGAACGAACCCAAAAATAAACGATTCTCAGGCAGCAGAATCAAGAAGAGGGGACTTGAGATTCCCTAGAAAGCCACCGTTCACACACAGGGGGCTCGGAGACTATTCGTTGCATTTCGTCATCATTTTGACGGTGTCCCGATGTACGACGATGTGGGAAATTGTATCATCGAGAAGGAGACCATTTGCATTCGCAACCCATAAATATTTACAACGTTGTTTTGTTTTGAGAACATTTTAACAGCTTCGTGGGTATTTCCGAAGGAATGCAGGTGGATAAAACGAGTGACGCAATGTGTTATCCCTATATTTGGGGTCGCGAGGGTTGGATTAATACTAGCGTGTTTACAGCGCCGCCTGGCTGTGTTCGACGAGGTTAAAGCCTCTCGCGGCGCCCTCTCGCGCCTGTTACTCCGATCTCGGCTCGAACTTGACGGAGAACGTCAGCGAGTAAGCGACAGAGGGCGCGATGTTGGCGTCTCAAATTCCTTCGAAGAAGATTTTCGCGAAGCGGAATCATCTAGATTGATACATCGAGATGATACGTGCGATCTTACGCCAATCTTTCTGGTACCCTCTCCTTCTCTCGGTTGATGTCAATGACGTATCATCGTCAACCCACCCTTCCTTGTGGATCAAACTCGAGCGGCCCGGCGTTCCTCAACTTCTCGATAGCCAGTCCCCTTCGGAGTCATATCTTCATTCATTCTTCCTTCTTACTTCATCAGAATTCCGTCATCAAAGCTGTACGACTGATCGCTGAAACGTGTGCATATAGCAAATTCGGGGAGGAAACAATAATTCATCTCAGAGCTATCGGATTCATCCCAGTCCGTTATTTCCAGATCTCTTAGTTTCAGAATTTTAATCGAAACTTTTGAAGGATCCACGGAGAAGGAGGCATCGTATTCCGCATCTTGTGGATTATGGATTCGTGGGAAACCTTTCAAAACGATTAAGACCACAGACATCGCGTGCAAGTTGACATTATTCTTGGACTACTCGTATGATGAGTTTCCTTCGGGCCACCTTGTTCGACAATATTTCGTGCGCAAGATCGTATTTCTCTGACACCCTAGTGTTATGGAAACGATCCCAAGAAAGCACATGGGAATGAAGTCTTCACGCACCCCAAACGGCAACTGAAAATGTGCAGAGAACTTGAGCAGGAGAGATTTCAGCGCGCTCGAACGCAATCGCTCGGATCATCTCTTTAGAATTCGGTCCGATTAGCGGGACATAAAGATCAGAATCAAGGAACATATCTTTGTGATAAGATAGAAGCCTTCTCCGAATTTCTCTCCGAGCTCTCTCCATATAGATATCGACATTCAGCTGAGAAATCTCTTGCGGGATCCAGATCAGGGAGCACGGGCTGTCAGACAGCAGAAATCTAAATCTCCGCCGAACCGATTCCGATCCTTCCTTGGGGAAAGCCCATCCAGCAGACTATTTCTCGCGATTTTCAACGCGCAACGTGGTCGAATTTCCAGAAATTGGTTTTGAGGTTTTGACATTGAATGCTCCGATTGGCCGGAGTGAATGAGGGCAAAAGATCCGGGGAGTCCGATTGTTGTCCGAATAAGTGGCGTGACCGATAATATCGTGTTCCCGTTCGTCGAATTCCTCCTCGCAGAGAACTTGTCAGAGACGACGTTTTGACCCGAAAACTTACATTTCCTGAATATGATTTCAGCATCCCGAGAAAGCAAGGGAACAATGGCAGTATATATTGGTCATAGCTGCGGTAATCCACTTCGGTGGCGTCATCTTTTATGCGCTCTTCGCCTCGGGTGACAAACAACCCTGGGCTGAACCTCCCACAGAGGCCGAACCAGCCCAAGCAGGGGTTCAGTATCCCAACCCCAGCGCACAGTTCGAAGGCCAACAAACCGCCCCACCCTCATACGGTTCAACCGCCGAAACGAACTTCGTCTACGACTCCGCTTCCACGCAACAGGTAGAGTCACCATTCGCAGGAAATGATTAGAAAGACACTTCTTGAAACATTTGTGTCGTTTATCGGGTACTTATCGCCTGACTGTCAATATTCATAGGCCAAGATGACAATTTCCGACAAATGTTTTCAGCCTCCGAGACCTCTACCGCCTGCGCATCCGAGTAATGCTGCTTATCAACAGAATAACCAAGTCGTGTATGATCCGAACGCGGCTTGGGGCGAGGAAAACACCGGGCAGGGCTACTCGTACAACCAACAACAGTGGTAGATGCTACTGCGTCGCTCGCTCGTTAGCGCACCCGCTGTTTGATGAACTTGGTATTATTGTAACGTTGCTGATCAGACCGAGCATTGAAATGTTCTCGAAAGGCTGCTCTAGTCACAGCAGAGAAATAGAAATTGAGAGAGGAATCAAAATGTTGCGGAGATGAAACGTGAATTCCGAGTGAGTATGAGACTCCCCCGTGTGAGTTGAACCTCAGCGGCTGGCCTCTTGTTATATTTGGGGTCAGTTGGCTCAAATCGACTCTCTGCGAAACAGAAAAGTTCTGGCATTGCAATCCGAATGAGTGACTGAATGAGCGTAGTCAACAAAACGGAGAAAACAGCTCCAAGAAACGCCGCGCCGCCGCAGCAACAAGCTCATGATCACATTCTGAACAGTCTTTCGGAGTGGCTGAGGATACTCTCCCCGTAATCGGGGAGCTGACCATAGCCACCAACAATACATTCATCTCTTGATTAGCGTGTCTCGAAGTCGAAATCGGTTGGCTAGCATTTGTTTTGCTGTTTGCGGAGTGTTTCAACTTTTTCATCAACCATCTGAGATTGTCGAGAGTGCATGTTTACGCGCTGATCCCATATTGATGATTTGTCATTTCGATATGAGGGCAACTGGGATGGAACAGTCTCGGTGACAGTTCATCCAGGATCACCACAGTCCAGTCGTCGACTGCAGTTCTTAAAGCGTATCTGTTCTTCGTTTGCGAAACTATACGCTAGGTGCAATCTGAGGAACAAGCTAGATCGTAGAAGCTGATTGTTCCAATGCTCGGAAAGCGTCCCAACATGCGGAAGCAGTAGCCACCGTCGCCGTTATCAAAATCCGAGCCAACAATTCAAGTAGTTTAGCGAATGGAAAGGAATTCTTCCGCCCGCAGTCGCCGCTAAGTGTCCTCTTGCTTTAGCATTCTCATCTTTTCCCGTAGTCTTCAGAACTACCTACCTAGTGAAGCGACTCCGAAACGAAGAATGAGAGTCACGACCACGTTTGGAACGTGGACAGATCCAATCCAGTCCCACTGGCGACTGTACGAGCTGCTCTAGTTGATGGCGGCGGCGGCCGCGGCGACGACGACGACGACGGGTAAAACAAGAAAAGGGATCTCTTGAATACTTGAGCGGACTACCACACATCGTCTGTTACTGCAAAAACTCGGGGGCGGCTGAACGCCCAGATCGTGTTTTGACCTGAATCCAGTCGGACTTATCATACACACAGATTTATTATAGATGAGGAGCGATGGCAAGCTCTTTGAACAAGAGTTGAAAAGCTTACAACTTCTCCCTATTTGACAACTCTGCGCGGACGATTAAACTAAGCACGTGTCTTTCGTTTTGACAATTGTACGAATAGGTGTATATGGTCTCGTTTGAGTACGTGATGCCCTCGGTGGTGACGACGAACGTATAGATGGGGACCGTGCTGGTCCACTATTCGGAGACTGATAGCGAGAAATGATGAATGATGAAATCATTTCGTTGTGTGATTTCTTATCGTTTACAGCGTATTCTAGGCTGAGCATGATTGGTGACGTCGATAGATCGATCGACCGACCGTGCGATCGATCGTCTTTCATAAGAGGGAATTTCACCACGTGAGTATTCAACCATGGTTCTAGTTTGCGAATTCCGTTACATTCGTAGTTGAGGGCTTTCTTTGCTACATCGTCTGTCGTTGATCTCATTCGTTTTTTTCGTGCGCGTGAAAGCAATGTTTGTTGTTGTTACCATTGTTAAGAGATGTGTTTGAATTAAGGTATGGAAGTGAAAGGAGAAGGCAAAAATCGATGATACGTGTTCCGTATCATAAACAACCATGCATAATTGGCACGGTCCGTTCGAAACGTGGCGATTACTTCGCTCTGCGAGCAAGACTTGATGTGAACCAGCGGTGAACACCGACTGAACACAGAAAAGCAAACTTCAGCACGAGCACAGAGGAACATACTCACACATACACGATAATGCAGACGAACACCGAAAACACAATCAATCGAATCAATATCAGGGTCTTTCAATTCTAACCAAGTTCTTTCATCTTGTGTCGTATATAATCGCGCGGCGGCTTCCTACGTTCTATTTTCTTTCTATCCGTCCCAAATCCCAGGTCGCCGAATCGATTCTTTGGTCGAGAAAACAGTTGTTCTGTTCAATCTTGATGAGAGCTAGCGGTGATGATAATGCGTCTTTCAATCTGCTCATCTTAAACGAAAAAACCTGCACCAACAGCGTCGACGTGAGGAAACTGAACAAAAGTGCGGGCTTCGAGTCTGACTCGCAGTCGTGGCGTTTCGTGGAGGCGGCTCTCTATCTTGTCGATTGAGATATTGACACAAAATGTCACATACTTCGCTCTGATCGGAAGCTTCGAAGCAATCTTTCACTTGCACATTCATTCTGTTATCGCTGCGGCAGATAATCAAGGTTGTTACTTTTCTGTCCATTGCATTTTAAAAGGAAGAGTTCTGCTGCACGAGAATCGTTCATCCGCTACGGATTGAGTGAATCTCGTGGAGTTCACAATCAAAGCTTTCGTTTAACTGATGGGGTCCCCATCGACTTTCTACACACTAGGATACAGCTTTCGATCCAATCACTCGGTTCGAGAAACCCGAAAAAGAGACCCTTCTCAAACTTGGACGATCATTTGATTCCCACACAAGCGCTGTAGCGGTTTGTATTACTGGCTGATATCTCCTCTGAATCAGCCGTCTCAGTAGTTGCACCTTAAGATGGATTACCGTAGAAGAACTATAGAATCTTCGTCCGAATGGTATACAAACATTGTTGCGATAGATCGCCTACGCTATAGGTCCATCGTGACTCACTACTGAGCAATCTCTCAACCCAATGGGCTTTCACTTTCACTGCAATACGATGATTGAAAACACTCGATTAATCCCACTTTTGATATAGGTATGCGAGCGTATAAGTTTCATAGAACTATCAGTAGACAGACAATAGAAGAACAAACAGGAGACCGCTGATCTGACCGGTCCAACAGTCAGTCCGTCCTTGGAGCCCCCTCTTGATAATAGTATAATCCTAGTATCTGAATATGCTGAGTCTCTAATGAAGGAGTAAACTAACCAGAGCGGCTGGATCGGAAACAAAGCTCCTCCTCGCTGCGGTGTGTCCATCGCAACCCGTCCATCGCTCTTAATCACGACCAGTTCAACCCGGAGTGGTCTTCACAGCAATCTTGATTCTCGCTCGATCGAGAAAGAAGCCGAAATCGACCGAGTTGAGACAAACTTATTTCTCCATTGAAGAGAATACCGAACGCAGTTGTGCCCGCAAAGTCTTTCAATAGTCGATCCGGTGCCATTTCATCTGACACGGTCGGAGAGCAGTTAATTCATTGACGATTCGTCGGAGAAATTCATATCGGTCGGACATATTGCTCCCCTTCCGAATTTCTATTTTCATCGGAAATAAGACGTCCCTTATCTAAGTAGGAACAGAGATGGACGACTTTTCATCAAACCCGAACTTCTGCCCTCCGTCTGTTTCGGTTTCCAATATGCCACTGGGTTTGACTCCACGATGTGCATGCTGTGCAAAAGTTTAGTCGGAGCTCTTAATGGATAATCATTAGCGTTGTTCTCTTGGGGCACAGTACCCACTCATTATCACTTGTGATGCGTCACTTTGAACCATGATGACAGCGAACTCTTAGATACTTTTCAACTATTAATTACCGATCTGCTCGGTGAATATACAGTACCTTGGGGAATGTCGAATACGCCATTCACTCTCGGCTACAGAACAGAAGCAGTTCAGGCTCTGTTTTTCACTGTCGCGCTGAGTCCAGCGAAATCGATCGTTCGATCAGCCAGCGCGGCGCGATTCCCAGAGAGATTTGAAATCTACTTCATAGCTCCTGGGACTATGTCCGTAGAGCACAGATGTTGAACTTTCGATTGGTTCTTTCATTAGTGTAATGAGCTCAACTGGCATATTTTGGGAGAGGGAAACAAATCTTTCAAAACGAACCACTCCGAAATACGGCGGCCTTCAATAAGCTCGAATCACAATGAAATGGTGATTCTGGGGATGATTTTTCTGGTAATAATAATAAAATCTTATACACTTCATAGATATCAACGTAGCAGTGATCGCAGTCCCCGAGGCGACTATGAAGAAGATATCCATGCCAACCTGACTGATTAGAGGAACTTTCCCGATGTGCGGTCATATCTGGAGTAGACGCTTCTTTTGAATTCCTTAGGGCATCGATTCAGACACATATCATAGATCTTACCGGTGACTGAGGGATCGCCGATAGCGAAAGATGCCACCTTCTTTATTGTTTGGGTCATCCCATAGAACCCCCAACAGACAATCGTCCACTCTAAACGTATGCCTTCATTGCAGCATTAAACGAAAAATGTATTCAAACCTTTCGAATTCCTCAACGATATCGTTCCCACACATTGCTGAATGAAATAATGCTGAAGCTAAAATCAATTGCGACCTTTTGTCGACGAAACGTCGCAGGTCCACAAGAATTGTGTAAACAATCATTTACTGAACGCAGACAAACAATCATCATCGATAGACGACGGGAATAATAATTTTCACGATTCTTATTTAGTAGATACATATATATAAATATGTAGAATAATCCCTTATACTCAGAACTCCTCCTATTGGCTTAATTTAGCAATCAACTCGATCAACACCAACAACGAGACACGTCTGAGTGCACGAATTCTCCGATGAGTTCAACTCTTGAAGTTGGGTTTCGAAGCCTGAATGAATGGAGTCGTTTGATTGCTGTCAGAAACCATAGCATTTAGGCTGGGGATGAACAACGATCGACGCATCCGTCGATGGATCGTTTCCGGTTCCATTACATGAGCTGCAATATGTTGTTAAGATTTTTGCCACGCAGAGCTGCAATGGCCTCTCTGATTCTATCGACTGGCTTTTCCATCGTTTGATGGATTCGAGTGCATTCGAATACATGAATATACGAAGAACAACGATGGCCACTTCTCGCCGATTCCCGTTGAAATTCCAACTACTTCTTCTACTACTGCGAGTGTAGTACGCACATAACCACGTCGCGATTATTCCTGTTTCTGAATGACAAAACCGAACACCAAAACCGAGTCACATCAAGTTTAATGCTGCAAGCACAACAGACGGAGCGCGCGTTTCGATTTCCAGAATTCATTCGTCACGATTTTTGCCTTATCCGAATATCTTCGTCATACCCGATAACTTTTGTGATATAGAACCATATTTCCTATGATATTGAAGAACATTATTATGGAGATGATACGAAGCGATGAGGAACAGGATCGACAAGAGAGGAATGATTTCTTCAAGAACTATTAAGCGTGTGGAACGTTACCAATTACTCGGTTGTCGTGTGACCTACATCTTACACTCATATCTTAGAACGCCACCACGGAGAACTCACTCGGAGCTCTCCCAAGCGTTTAGAAAGACGATGGTACTCTGACGGCGGGTGGGGTCAGCCCCGGTCTACCCCATAGGCGCCGCTTTGTTGCAGTACACTTGGCAAATATAGCGGAACCTTCGCAAAATCGAATCAATGCTTTCCCTCTCAAACTGAGAGCGAATATTTCTGAACGGCATAGCTTACCGTATGAGTTTCCTCTTGAGGTTTCCCTCCGTTCCACGGTAGTCCGTTGTTGACGAGACCGAGCGTTTTCGAAGCGTCCGTTCCACTTGTTCACGTATGAGCTCTTTCATCTAGTTCGACAGAATTCAATGGGTGGAGAGTCCAGGATGAAAACATGGGTGAGGTTTGCCTCTCACTTGTGTGGAATGAAATGAGGATGAATGAGTGCGCAGGCATGTGATGCCGATTTCCGTCATTTGGAAGAGAGATGGGCAAGAGCCGAAAGACTGAGAGAAGATGGACATTCGAATCATCATTGGATCACGAATAAACTGCTCCGAAAAGTCAACCTCACTACCAACGCGAAGGTCAAATTACAGTCTGTCGTAGCGAGACCCATAAGAATGTCTCGAACAATTAGCCGACTAAAACCTCGACACGAATTCTCTATCCATTCCATATGATATCAAACATGGATATGAGAGTCACAAAAAAATGTCGATTCAATTCAGTATTTAGTGGAGCAATAAAGTTATTCGAGACACTGGAAACGACATCGATTTGAACTGGAAATGATTCGGTGAAGAGGGAAAGAGGGAGAAAAGCTGGAAACCGAAAGTTACTCAAACGATTGATTGATGGATGAGTGGATCTGTAGAGTAGCATATCCGCGAATGGGACGACAATGTTCGAAAGAATAAATATTATGAGTTCAAAACCCAAAATATACCAGAGATACTCTTTTCAACCAACGCTGTGAGTAAGAGATAAGACGAGAGGAAGTTCTCTGAAAAATAAGAGATACAGGTTGAAAGCGAACTCGTCCCGCAATCTTAGGGGAGGAGATCCCATGGAAGGTTTCGTTCAATGTTGTTTCGACACCGGCACTCCTTTGCATGCCATTCCACTTCAAACTCCCCGCATTTCTCACGATTTCCTCTAGCGCACAAATAACGGTAACGCCCTCAGGCCGTGAAGCTGGATCAAGCAGCGGCGCCTAAATGTCCGCGCCAAGCTGAGAAGAACCTTATATGACGGGCCTGGAAGGGAACGCAACGAAGGACCTACCAATCATGCTGGGCGGAATTAGAACAAACGGAAGACACCCAACTCGCTCTGAAAATTCAATCGGTTTGAGAACGCCAAAAGTCACAGATGTGCCCGGCCTAAATAACTGCAATTCGAACCCGGTGCTAACAACAGACAACTGGGAATCTGGAAACGGACGAATGGGCGCTGGGACAGTCGACGCTAAACATCGTGAATGAATTATTTATCGATCGAGAACTAGGATGGTCGTCATTCGAATCCCGAGAAGCGAACACGAAAGATCCTATAAATCCCCAGGATAAATGTGATGACAGACAATAGATTGCCTGGAATCATACGACAAATGTAGCACTAAAATGGACCGGAGAAAAGGTCAACCAGAAACGGCGCAAAGGATAGATAGTAGAGGATATCATCAGATCTTTTTTCCCTTGTGATCATATAAATCCATCATAAGAACATTTCGGGGCAAGGTTCGAAGAAGGAGATGCTCTAATCGACTTTTGCAGAGTCCAGGCGGAAGCGATGGAGCATATCATACTGGAACGTCAGCAAACCTTAAATACCGACCTAGAGATCCGGTAGTAACTGGGAGGACACGAGAACTCAACAAGAGATATGATGGATCAAACAGAGCGGATGCCCGTGAGCTCGAGAGGATAGACCCGGAGGTTCTTCACAAAATCGATACGGAACGATGCCGACAAGCCGTCTATGACCTGCAAATGTTTGGAGCCTCTTGGAGACAAACGAAGTGGGCTCACCTCGAACTCCAGCGATAAAAAATACGATCGAGATCAACACAACATCTGTTTTCACTCACTATCGGATCTCAGTTTTTCCCGTTAGCATGTCCAATACTGTCAGATTTTGCCGCGCTGTATAGGCACTTGGCGTTTTCGAGACCTTCGGACAAATATAAATCACGGCAAGGAGAAACACGGTAGCTAGACTTCATTGAGCATTTTACGGCTGATTATTCAGGCAACAGCTCATTGCTGTCTTGCAATCTTGTTGTGTAGAGTACCATCCGGAAGATTTTGCGCGACTGAGAAACAAATGGAGCCGATCGAAACTCGACGGACCCGAACAGGAGCGCGGTCGTAATTTTATCTCGAGGAAGTAGAGTGGAAAAAGCCATGGCACCCATCCCCATGCCACCCATAGAGGCGGGCAGGGATAGCTGGACGATAGCATCCTCAGAGAGGGAAGTTTTTAGGATGCTTTCGAAGCAGGACACAAAGATCATCTAGCCGCGCCAGTAGAGCTGCGCATCGGAACACCGGGCCCGCGCGCAGGAGATACATCAGCTTAGGTACACCCGCCGCCCTTTGAAGGATGTATGCGGCCACGTGGCTGCCGACGAACTGCATCCGACGGAAGACCCGTTCGTAAGTTGCTTCTTTCTTTTGCAAAGCTCTCGGAATACCGGGGTGAAGATAGGGGCACCCAGCAGCTCAAGATCAGCTTGGTTCGTAAGCACACGGCAACCCGGCAAAAGGTCGAGGAGTTGCTGGGAAACATCGATTCCGTCCACCGTCGAGGCACCCTGGAGAAAGAACTCGCACTTCGCAGGATTAATGGCGAGACCATGCAGGGGGCGAGCGGCTCGAATTCTCTCAAGGTCCCGAAGCACTTTCTGTGGATCTCTACTTATGAGCGTGAACTCGTCGAGGAAACCGAGAGTAATCTCGCACTCCAGCGATTGCAGCGTGTTCTGCACAACCAAGCAGAAGAGGAGCGGGTACAAAACATCACCCTGCTGGCAGCCCGTGCGTGAGTCGATGACTAAGTCGCCAAAGAAGATAGGGGTAGGTGAGCTGTAAGCTTGGGCAACCATGGGATATACTTCCGGGACGCGCTCGTGGACCTCTTCGAGCATTGTATCGCGTCGGTGGCTGTTGAAAGCGTTACGAAAGTCGATTTTCAGAAGCGTACACTGGTCGGTCTTTTGCAGAAACGTGCGAACGGAGCGCACAGCGATTTCAGCCCCACCCCGTGTTGCGAACCCGAGTTGACGGGGAGCGAGGTGAGAGACCGCGGTGGACCGGACTCTGGCCAGGAGGATCTTGGCTGCCAGACGCCGCAGGGTGCTCCCTACTGCAATGGGGCGCAAGTCGCCACTGGACTTCGATGCCGCCACAAGCCACGAGCCGAGAACCAACTGCCGGGCGCCCGCCACGAGCGATGATGTCGCAGACCCTCGCAAGTCGCTCCAGCAGCAGCCGGCGAAGCTCGCCTCCATTTCCAAGCAGGTCCAGAAGATGCTGGGCGGTGAGGCCGTCAAGGCCACCCGAGCTCCCAGGCGGGAAGCTCTTAAGAGCAGTAAAGACCTCTTCGACGCTGCAGGCTCTGGGAGTTCTGGTGTTCGGCAGGACAGGGGCAATGTCATCGATTTCAGGAGCGGGGTGTTTGGAGATCATCTGTTGTTGTGCTTGGGAGTTATGGGACGATACGAGGGACTCTGAAGAGGAGAGCAGTCGGATGGCACCCCGCAGGTCCCCTTTCGAGGCTAGTCTGTCCTCAGCAGCCTTGCCCCTTGGGGATTCCGTGAGCCCACGCCGCCGCAATCTGTGCTTGTCACGCGGCAAGACCAAGTGCCTATCGTAGGTAGAAATATTGTCCCGAATGGAGGCGGGCATCGAAGCCCTTCCTGCTGACGAGGATCCGTGGAGAACGCGGTGGGCGAACTCAAGCAAGCAAGCCCAAGACTCGGCGGTGTTGGCCTCAGCGACTTCCCCGAGCAGATGGATGAATTTCAGCGCGGCCGGGACGCGAGCGCGGTGGGGTATCCGTGGAAGGACACGAAGGTGCTGCTTAAGGGCCGCTAGGCTGGACAAGCGCGGCTCAGCGAGTGGCGAGCGGACGCCGGGAAGCCGGGAGGCCGCAGGACCCACCACCAAGTGGGAAGCATCCTGCACTCGCGGCTCAACATCTTTGTGCGCATGCGATACATGAATCTTGAGGCCGTGGGCAGAGCCGGATGAGAACGGGCACCGATGACAGCGGTGAGAGAACGAAGAGGAGGCAACGGGAGTCGAGGCGGCGGAAGAAGAGGCAATGGCCTCGACCAGTGGAGGAACCAGAGGCGGAGCAGAGGAGCGGCGGTGTTTCTCGTGCGAGGCTCGGTGTTTCTCGTGCGAACTCCTATATTTCAAGAAAAAAGAATGCCTCATTTTTAAAAACGTCGATTTTGCCTTGACTTCCGCGGGCTGCTACTTCGTAATGTTTGGGCCCAGGTCCACTCTCTTTCTTTTCTGAAAGCTGTAAATTGAAAACATGTTTACCGGACCCGGTTCGCCTGAACACAACCATACCCGTTCGAATGACCCTTATTCGAAATATGCTGCTCAAATGCATGGAAGATGCAACTCGACACTTTTCTGAAAATTTCTCATCTGGCGATTCGTCGGTTCCTAGCTGAGCATCCAGCCTGTCTGCGGTTCGTGTCGGACAACGGGCGGAATTTCGTGAAGGCCGCTACAGATATAAAACGTCTCTTTAACTCCGCAAAGAATCCCGAGGTGAGAGATCTTCTCGAGGGAAGGCAGATCGAGTGGACATTCAATTGCGCAAGAGCATCATGGCATGGTGGCTTCTTCGAAAGATTAATTGGCGTCACAAAGGCTGCGTTAACCAAGACTCTCTAGTGAGTCCCGAAATAACTCAGTATCGCATGTAAGTCAACAGAAGAGCAAGTATCTGATAGAATACCAAGCCTCAAATCCAACTCATTTATTGAACAGCAACAGCCAACAGAACCAACTCGAGGCATGCTAGGAGATACCGTTAACATTGTCAATCGACTCCGTGGCAGTCTCGATTCGATTCCGGAAAAACCCTAGATCCATGCAGATCTCAAAATAGTGGCCGATATAATATCTCCTCCGAACTATTTCTGACACATTTAGAAACGATTTCTGCATTTTCTAGGTCGATCCCCGTTTTATGCGGATCTGGAAACCGCATAAAACGGGGGTCCACTGTACAGAAAGTAGGTATTCAAAACGGCAACGAACACAGTTCGTACGAGCATGATGTGCGGCATTTTGTTCTCTCTCGTCTCTGTAGTTCAATCCATTCTTCACGGGGAGTTCTGGCCTTTGTCTGCAGTCCTGCGGTGACTCGTCGCGGTGAGTACCGATGACATGCAAGGAGTGGAGGAGCAAGGACGAATGGTGGAGCAAGAAGGGTGCCAACTTAACCGTTCCAGAGTCTCACTCGGAGAACCCGAACCCCGGAGACTGCATTTGAACATTCATAGTCACACAATTAAACTTTGGGCCCACTTTGGATAAATCTCTCGTCGAATAATGTCTGTGACATTGAGAATGACACGTTGACCTGTGGAAATCTGGAGAGAATCAGTTCGGTCAAGAATGATGATCTAGGTCCTGAGCTGTTTTTTTCTGAGTTGGAACCCAATAATGACGAGGAGTGACAGGCAAAGCCGCGATCTCTTCGCCATCTCCTCGAAGGCAATCGAGACTTCAACGTTTCCGAGGCCATAGCCTCGATACATGATGTAACGGAGCGCCTCGGTAGTGGTTGCCGGAAGTAGATAGCGCTTGGTTTCCGCGAAGAATGCTGGTGTGTAGACGAAAGGATAACACAAGCCTGAAAGCAAACGTGATGGCATGAGAGGTCGAACATGCGGCTTTCGTTCATATCGATCGCGTTCGGCTTGAGTTTGGAACTCCAATATATTCCAGCGCCAACGACCGTGATACGTATGGCAGATTCTGCTACAGCTAATTAGGAGACGGATGAAACTTATGCTCACCGAATACCATGGTAATTATGAGGAAGAGTTGAGTGCTCCCTATGATAATGAGAGAGAACAAATAATTTTTCGAGTGGGACCTCCCATAGAAGAGAATGCATGTGCATGAGATCAGCAATCCAACGATGGTGCCTTGCAGACTTTGCGCAAAAATCATGAGGGTGACGAGAGCCAGTGATCCCTCCAGTGGGAGGGAATTCGTCCAGTTTGTAAGTAACATAGATGCGACCACGCACGCTGTGTTTATAAACGGATAGCAGAGAAGACACACTGAGAGCGCAACAGTAATTTCGACGGGGCTCATACCGGCGAAGGCTAACTGCAGACTACAAGGGACAAGTACCCTTTCGGAGTGTTTCTCGCTAAAGATGTTTCTCGAAGATCAGAAAACCCAGATGACTGCGGGACGTTGGGCGATGAGTATCAGTGGATACAAAGTCGCAAACGAATTCATCCTTGGAGAGACCGAATGGTCGGCATTCGAAGCTAGAGAAGCCAAGAGCAAGATCCGGTATTTTACTAGGATCAATGCTATGGGCCCAGAGAGATGGCCGAGAGCAATCCTATCGAGCATGGCGATCACGAAGACCTACACGGAGGCGAATGAACGCCTCAAATTCCTGAGAACCAGATACAAATGCGATGGAATACCATTGACATACACATTGGAAGGACAAGCACTTCAGAACCGATTTGACAAAGAAGTGAAAGATACAATCCAGGCTGTGCAGGACGAGATATAGAAAAAAGGGATGGACCAGAAACCAAGTTTGGATCTATATGCAAGATATTAAGAAAAACGAGGTCTGACAAAGAGAGGTACATATGACAACAAGAGAGGAAGCACTCTGCTCGCATTGGCGAAAGCAGGGGAGTAATGGGCCTGGCTATGACTGATCTACACTTCGTTGTGTTTATTGGCTTTTATAGGCGGGGCGGCCCCGGGCCCGCCACTCTCCCCCTCAAAAAGATTGTCCCTCCTGGGACTAAACTTGACTATTCTCTTCAAAGGACTTGTTTTCAAAATGTTGTTCTCGTCCCGATAACATATTCTCGAGTCGGGAGTATTTCTCCCGACTCGAAAATACCGTAGTAGATTTCAGAAAATCCATCCATTCTGTATACAATCTGGAATGGAGGGAGAAACCGTCCGGCACGTGCTAGAGGAATGCACCCCACATGACTTCGAAGAAGAGGAACTCCCGAGAAAACTAGGGCTCCAGGGAGATCCAGATGTCGGCGAGCTGAGAAGAACGAAGGAACTACTAGAACGATGGGAGCCGCCCGACTACTCTGTTCTTCTGAGTCGTTCGCTTCGGGAGATGGCGTCCTAACATCACTACGCGCCAAGCACCCGTCTCCTCCTGTTGATCTAGACTTCCCGACCCCTCCATCTTCGGATACGTTGACGCCTCTGACAACGTCCGCGGAGGAAGTCTTTTCGGCTGTTGCCTCGTGCACAGCGAGTTCTTCGGCTGGGCCGGATGGCTTGCGTCCGAGACACCTGAAGGATCTACTCGCTCCCGCACTCGGGCCTACCGCCCGCAAGCTGGCTGCTTCTTTGACGAGAGTTGTCGACATTATCCAAGAGGTCATCGTTCCTGCAGAGGTTAGGCCCATCCTGTTTGGAGTCAGGCTGTTCGCCCTTCGGGAAAAAGGATTCATCGGTTCGACGTATCGCTTGTTCCTCGACTCTACGCAAGATTGCGGCTAAGTTCGCGTGTCGTGACAATCGGGATCAGATCGTGGAGGCTCTCGGTCCTCACCAGCTAGGTTTCGGAAGGAAAGGAGGTGTGGAGGCGGCTATCCCCACGGCTCGCGCGACCGTGCTCACTCGTTCTGCTCGAAAAGCTTCCGTCAAGCTGGACTTCAGGAATGCTTTTAACTGCCTCCGTCGAGATCACCTCCTCCGGGTCGTGCGTGACTCCGCGCCGAATCTGTTCCACCTCGTCCACCAGTCCTACCATGATCCCAGTTTTCTGCTGTTCGGATCCGAGGTCCTCTCCTCTTCGAGTGGCATCCAACAAGGAGATCCCCTTGGACCGGCTCTGTTTAGCCTTGGCATCCGGGACCTGGTCGGCTCCATCGAAGCACCCTTCAATGCATGGTACCTTGACGATGGTATTTTGGGCGGACGGATCGAGGTTCTTGGTCGAGACGTCCGGCGTGTTCTCGACTTCCACGCAGTCAGCGGCCTCGAGCTGAACCCTACGAAGTGCGAAGTGTGTGCGCCAGAGTTGGACACGGATGATTCGGCTTTAAGAAAGCTCATAGCGCTCCTTCCTGGCTGCATCCCTGTGACCTCTACTTCGCTCGGTCTACTCGGCTCGCCTCTACTGCGGGAGGCTCTGCCGGCCGCTCTGGATTCCTTGACGGACAAAGTTTTGGCCATGAGGGAGCGTCTCCCACTGTTTGGGGCTTATCAGGGTCTCTTCTTGCTTCGATCTTCCTACTCGGCCGGTCGACTCCAGCACCTCCTCAGGAGTTTTGATTGCTCGGACTCCAGCGCCCTCTTGAAGCCATGGACGACTAGCTCGTCGAGTCTCTCGAGTCTCTTCTCAGTCTGACGCTCCTCCCGCGTTTACGCTGCCAGGCGTCTCTCCCGACCTTGAAGGGTGGCCTCGGCCTCACTTCCGCAGTATCGCTTGCTGGGCCGGCCGTCGTGGCCTCCATGGTTGGTGTATCCGATTTGGTACGGGACCTGCTCTGCCCCGAGGCATGGATCGCTTCCACTGATTGTGAGCAACGTGATTCCCTCGCCGCTAAGCTGGCGATGTTTAAGGCAGAGGATGGCGAACTAGGTTCCCAGCGTGCGTGGATGAAGAGGGTCCACGACTCCTCTTACGACTCCTTGCTGACTGATTCGCCCGACGTTTCTGACCGGAGTCGGCGTTCTGGCAGTTTCCCGGCCGGGAGCCCGCTATGCGCGATTCCGGCAGACTCCCTCGGAACGAAACTCGACGACCGCTCGACCAGGGTCTGCGTGGGCCTTCGATTGGGGTCCCGCCTGGTTGAACCACATCGATGTACGTGCGGTGAGCCAGTTGGTTCCCTCGCTCACCTCAACGATACATTGAGCGTATGAGCGCACCCAGCGCGCTTCGTTCGGCTGGAGTGCCCTGCATGCTGGAGCCGCCGGGACTCATGCCCGAAGACGGAAAGCGACCTCACGGCCTCATGTTGATCCCTTTCTCCAGGGGTCAAGGCCTCGTGTGGGACGCAACGGTGACCGACTCCCTGAGCCCTTCCCTGGTCGGTCCCGGTGCATCTCGTGCAGGTTTCGCCGTCACCAAGACGGAGGTTGCAAAGATGAGGAAATACGCCGCATTGTCATCCGGATATGGCTTCAGCTCGCTAGCATTTGAGACGCTGGGTGGTCCCGGCTCCCGGCCCTCTGACGGCGGCGCTGCTGATCACTCAGGTTGGCGAGGCTCTCGAGCGGTCTACAGGAGATAAGAGACAGGGCCGATTCTTGGCCCAAAGGCTGTCTTTGGTTGTGCAGCTCGGCAATGCAATGGCGGTGATGGGTACCCTGGAGAATTGGTTGGAGCCAAGATTGCATGGGCACTGAGATGCCGAGCTGAGCTATCGATTACACAAGCCGACACGATTTTTGTACCACCCAAGCTGACTGCTAGGTTAGGGTAAACCGGGGTCGTAGATCATGAATCTGCAAACCATTTTTCTCCATCAGCTCTAGTTTTTCCTGTACAACGATTTTTCCATTTTTAGTGAAATTTTGACTCCGTTATTTTTTCTCTCCGCTTTAGAGGGAACCAGGCCCATGAAATTTTGGGAGCATGTTGTCCTATGATTGGACTATCTGTGACGAAAAGTTCGTTGAATTCGAAGTTGTAGTCTCTGAGGTAGGCCAGCTCGGAATTGAAAAAATAGCGAAAATGACGTCGGAGCTGGCCATTTAGAACATTGCAAAAAAAAACTAAGGCTTGTACGGCAAATTCGTTTGACAGTCTGATAGCTGAGTCTCTCGCGGTCATTTTAAAAAAATCATCAAGATCGAAGCATCCGTTCAGCTTTTATTCGCAAACTAACTCGCCTCGGAGAATGGATGCAAACACCGCTCTTTGAACACAGAGCTTTCCGGACTCTAACACGACCGGAAATCCTAACCCGCAGGTGTCCGCAGCTGAAACCAGTTCCAGAGTGTTCTCCTCTCTCCTAGGAATCAGAAAAACCTAGCTTCGATTTGTATCAGGCTGTATCACACTTGCTTGAACGATTTTTCGCAAGCTTCCGCGGCAGCCCTCTGCTTGAAGGCTCAGAGTTTCTCCCCATAATTGTCGCCAAAGCCTTCCCTATCTCTATTGGACCATCAAAACATGAACTTCTTTGATGATGCATTATATTTGCTGCACAATCAGAATTGAAATGAAGCCCTGTATCGCGTTAGGACCAAATAGAAATCCTTCCTCGGGATCGCTGAGCGCTCCCGTCCACCTAAGCGCTCTCAGGTGGACGGCGCGCTTTGGGAGAGGGAACTATTTTTGTCCGCTCCCGGCCCACTGTGCGCCGCAATGGAACCAGTGGTGACCTGCCCGGCTTCCGAGAAATATACTACCTAGAAGTTCCTTGAAGACTTCTCTATCGTCCCGAATCGTAGAACACCATTCGGGGGAGGGAGGGGTAATCTGCAAGATGTCTTTTCCAGAATGTGTGCATCGTTCCTCTGTTGACACAGTCCGACCATCTCCTCCTGTAGTTTGACATTCCTGATCAATGCAGTCCCATTGAGCCAAAAAAAGGCTGTTGACTGCCTTCTCTCAATTTTCAATTGCCTTCTCTCAATGGTTTCATGCGCCCTCATTCCGGTGAATGACCCTTTAACTTCGGGGGCGAGCAAGCTCAGAGGGAAGATCCTGCCGGACACCCGTACGGAAACCCTAGCGGACACAACCTGACACCAGGGGGAACGAACCGAATTGCCATTGGTTCTCCTTGAAGCCAGAACTCTGCCCCGCCGAAGCACGGTTACAGTCCCATGCCAAAGGGACCGGCGTTCTTCCGCTGAATGATCACGATTCCTTCAGAGATATCCGAATTGAGGCGTTCCCTCGAACTCTCTATTTCACGGAGAACGGTGAGGGACACGCAGAACTTATTTTGGAACTCATCGATATCTGCAAACACGACGTGAAGGGGAAAAATGCTACTCATTTCTACCGGCCGTGGCTGCGGCATCCCGTAGTGTTCAAGCTACGGGATGCATGTCTTCCCACCACCACGAAGTCACGATAGACAGCAGCTTGGAGAGTTTACTCATCGTCTTAGATAGTCCGATGTCGTCGTGTTTAAGAACAAGAAAAATTACTTCACGCAATGGGGGGTGTCGATAGCCGCGGCCGTGGTTTTGTTGTTGTTGTTGGGGAGCATCCAAGTGAAATCACGCGTCCGCTCCCCACTTTTCTCGGCTGCTTGCCCGCTCGCATTTTTCGACAAATACACAGGCGTGCTATCGCAGCAGCAGAAGTGACAGAAGCGATTTGAGTAATAATTCTATAAGAACCGGAAAATGTCGTCGAACAGCGGTGTCACGCACACAGCGAGGGCGCCTTCCCTGGACGGCCGGATCGATGGAGCATCGCGATGCAGGTGAGAAAATGAAAAATAATCAGATGAAAAATATCCTTTGCTGTGTAAGTCTGGCGGAAAGGTTACCGCGTTCACTCTTCTCTGTTCAACACATCCGGCGGCAACTGCGAGAACGAGCAACGTTGTACTCCAGGGCTTCATTGGATTTTTCTGCAACTTGGCTGATTGACCACCTGCAACAGTGTCTCCCTGGTGGGCCTTCGATCTTGTCCTTCGGTAAATGGACTTTTTTTAGGGGTTCCGAAAATCCTAGCAAGAAAACGAAGAATTGGACACCGCGGTAGCGCTTTCTTCAGACTCATAGTTATGGATGCTATTGAAGAAATGACCGCACGTTCTCTTAACCAATCTGACTCTCCACTTGATCTGTCTCTTATGGGTATCTCTGTCGTGAGAATTTGGTCCTGGTAGACATATTTTGATGAGGAACGATACCGAGTATTTTCCGCAACCGAGGTGCGTTGTTTGATCACCTGCAACGAGTGCAGTATACAAAACGACGAGCTCCGAGCGTCAACGGAGGTGGCACCGCAACGACCATCGCTTCATTTTTTTCCAGATTCGTTTTCTGACGGAAACGCTCTCGTCATCGATCTCAATTGATTGATCGCATGAGCTCGGAACTGAAAACCTCTGAAAGATAATCCGGAAACTCCCGAAGTATTTCATTGAAACACTCGAATAGCTTTTTCAACGCTCCCTCACCCGACGAGCCCTTGTATTGAGTGATAGTATGTAGGAGTTGGAGATCGAAATAGATGCCCTTCCAGAGCGAAGTTTCCACTGCGGGGGTCTCGAGGAAATTCGGGTTCATGTGAGTCCTTTCCTTATCCTGGAGGGTCAAGAACTCGTTGCAAGACTAAATAAATATGTATGCCCATAGATCTGCATATGGTCCGGGTTCGTTATTGTTAGCACACATCCTCACACGTATGCTATGATATCGTTGTCAGGAGCAACGACCGACGTTAGATGAGAAACGAGTCTACGCATCGTTTGGAGTTCTGATCTCGCCGGGAGAAAAACAACCCTGTGGCCCGCTCATCCGGAAATTCAACGGAGGGTGAAACAACTGAAGTCTCTGAAGGCTCGCGAGTGTATCTATAACTGCGAGCTTACGGCTCCCGATCCGCCCATATGAGGCAGCTGCAAATTCTAAGCAATGACTCGAGGCCTCAATGTACCTACATTCTTTAAATCCCACCGAGCATCCACCGAGGCGTCGTCTTAGTAACGATGCCTCCAAGGAATGCAGGCGAAAGTTTTCCGAGATCGTCGCGCGAGGACTTTGAAGATAGAGCTTTGGATTCATCCCCTCATTCGAGACGTAAGCAATGTTTCGGCGTTCTTTATCGAGCAAAATTCTAACTCACTCGTGTGATCGATAGCAGTCGTAGCATGCGCAGCAGAAGTCGACACTCGCTTTGAGCAAAGCATCGAGATTCCCTCGAGGAATGGTTATCGTTGCTGAAAGGCATCAGAATTCCAAGGGTTTGATGGGGGATCCGAGAACTTCGAAGCTCTCCGATCTCTTTTTCCGTGGAATGACACTCCGAACGGTTCCTAGTCCCAACAGATGGAGGTCCGTATCTTCTCCACCACCACGGCAGTGGAAAAAAATTGATATTGTTCTTGTCACTTTTTCATTCCACCTCAGGGACAAAATCAGGTGTTGAGATTAGTGCTCAAATCACGATGAAAATGAAGTGCAAAACATCTGGAATATAGTTCTGTGGAGAAGAATGAAAACACGGCACTGCTCAGATATGCGAGCTCGGACCTCGGACCAAGTGTCTGATCTACGCGTCGTCTCCTTCATTACGATAAATGATCTATAACTTTTCCGTGCGCGGATCATTCGAATCTTTGGTGGATGGCTTCGCTCTCATGTGAATTGAGTCTAAATATTTGACATCAGGTACGGGATGAAAGTCGCCCGAAGATAGAGAGGACGCGATGCCGTGGAGCCGTCCCTCTTTGGAGAACAAATTAAAGTCTTCGGAGACATTTCAGTTCAGTTTCAGTTTCAGTCGACTCTTCTTTCAGATCCGTCGGTTTCAGTGTTTCACTCGTTCACTTGTAGGGCTCAATGATCTATCGAAGCACGAGATCAAAACGAATCAGGATTAAGAAATAGTCTCTCAGCAGCGAAAGAGTGAAGAGGAATTCAAGGTCCGGTAAGTAATGTTTTCCCTCGCTTTGACTCTCGGCTTAGTCCCACGAGGCGTTCCTTGGTGTCACAGTTTCAAATGGAGTGTTCTCGTTGTTCGAGTGGTGAACGAGAAGATCCCGAACGTCGAGTTTTCTCGACTCTCCGATCGCGGCCAGAAGTGGCATCGGATGTCAGCCCAAGTCTGGATCCGATTTCCGTTCTCGTTGGCATTTCTGAAATCTCGAAAGAATGAAGCCCGGTCTTGAGCAATGGCTCCTAAGAAAACAGCCCTGAATTGTGGGTTTCCGGCTCACGTAGTGATCAGAGCTGAAAGCTGGTTATGGCGTTTCGACCAAAATTTCTCTCTTTAATCGCGGCTGCCTTGCATTTTCTCAGGCTCCGTGGATCATTTTGTCATAGCTTTAATAGAAAATACGGTCAATGTTTCGGTATCGCACTTTCGTTTTTTCACAGTTATCTGCTGGAAATAGTCTAGCGAAGGAAATGGACGACAAGATGGTCGTCCCCGGGACAGAATGTCCCCGAGAAGGGTCGCTTTTAGAACTTGAGATTTCGTTTTTCCCGCTTCCTTAATTTCCATTTGATGAAAGAAGGATTCTGCCGACTGACTAACAAGCAGATATTCGATCTCGTGGGACCGCTTGATGACTTGATCTCGCTCATGCGGATCAAACATTGAATTCGGCGGAGGTGACCAATACGTCGTACAGCCAGCTTCAATAGGGATTGACAGCAGGGAGTCAAGCATGGTTTCAAATCTGATCGGGACGAATTTCAGCCTCGAATTTGAGCCACGGGCTGACCGCGAACCACAAATGTACTCAAAGCTCACTTAAGTGGATTACATTGCAAGCGAGGATTTAACCCAAGCCTCTAGAGGAACAGAGTGAGTGTCGTCGATTGCGTCCAGAGCTGTCCCGACTTTTCGCTGAAGATCCATCAATCTGGCCGGAGTGACGTCGCTGAGCCACTTCGCGAACTCTATCCTCGATTCTCCGGGCGGCATTGAGTCATCGAAATTGGAACCCATATCCGCTTGTTCTCTCGGGAAAGCGCTCGAGCGAAACGATAAGATACTTCGTTGATGTGTTCTTCGTCTTCCGAATGGAGGAACGGTCTTTCACGTAGAGAATAGAGAGAATATCTTGATCAATCGCAGAATATTCGACAGCGTTTTCGCAAACCGTGTTTGCTCAGTGGGAAGCTCTCCGTTGGTGTAAGAGAATCGCGATCGTTCGTACTCGAGGCCAACTTAGAAGCGAGTTCATTATCGGTGAGCTCATCGGTGGATCAAACAACTGATCGTCTTGAGCCGCAACCCTGTTTCGTGAGATCCGCGGTTCGAAGGAACATCTACATGAAGTCATTTCTCGAGATTTCTAGTCGTTCCAGAAAGGCGGGAACGGGAAGGGATGCCTGAAGAGTCGTCCAAAATATCGGAGCATCCAAGGACACATTTCAAATCAGAATTGCGCCCATTACTGGACGGTCATGCTCATCCGAGTTCGATTGTTCGGAGAAATCGACAGGATGGAACATTTCGTTCCAAAATTGATTCTATACTGAAACGAGAAACGCCTCCTTCTTGTTTCTTTTTCCTTCATCCAATCTAGAGTGTGGCGCAGCAAATGATTAAACTGAGCGCAAGAACAGAATTCCTCTATTCCCTCTCACGGGAGAATACCTCTGGTTCCACAGAGTGTCACAGAAGTAGTGATGAAATGGCATGAGTAGATGCCTCTCATATTTCGTTGAACAAGCGGAAGTGACTGTGGTTTGAATTCGAGTCCGAGATTTCCGGCAAAGCAAACGCGCTTCAAGACAAAGAAAGATTTCCCAGACATCCTTCATGGTCTGATGAACACGGCTTCTCTTCTGCGCTTAGCCCACCTGCGGAGCCTGTCTAGAATGATTGAGTAGAGGAGGAAGCCTCCGAGCTCGTCCAAAGTCTCCTTTCCACCTCGGAAGCACGAAGGCTCGGAAGGCACGGAAGCACACAAGTTTCCACAATCGTTCAACAAATATTTCAACAAACAAAATCCATGTGACGAGCTTTTTGCATCCGTTCCTGTCTGGCTGGCTGGATGTTGCTGTATTCGCCAATTCATTGTTCCTCTCTGAAAGTCGGCACGGGTGAGAGGTTTTCAAATTTGATCTGAGCCAGGCCCTCATGTCAGGAACAAGTGCGAGCTAAGGGAATGATTTATGCGGTTCCTGACATGATGCGGCTCCGTTGTGGTCACGAACATCACGGGGAGCTCGCTTGACATTTTGACAGATGAGCTCGCCGTAGTCAACGACATTTGCAATATCGAAGTGAAGATCGCTTCCCGTAGAAATGGATCCGCATCGAAATGCCCCGATTTGAAAGTTTCCGTCTGCCCTGCTGGATCAACAATGAGAAAATCTTTCCGATTCATTCAATCGATAGGAGAGTAGAGCGGCCTTTCCGTTCTTCCAGTCGGAACACGGCGAGAAACGCTCCATAATTGCAGACACTCTGCGCATCCTTCATCTTTGCGCTTCGTTCCAGACAAAGTTAGTTCGGAAATTCTCAATCGACTCCCCTTGAAATTCCTGAGAGTATCAAGTATAGTGACACTACTGAAATAAAATTGAGCACGATAGTGCACCGATCAGTGGCGTAAGTGGTAGCGGAGAGCGGTCCGGCCCAAGGGGGACCGTCAAAGGGCGACCTTTCAGGATTTTGAGTGACCTCTTTCTGTTTCGCTTCTTGGCAGTCGCCTCGTATAGGCAATGCTTCTTGGGTTCCTTTTGTGTTCCGAACTGTGCTTCAAAATTTTGTGGACGTGCGTAATGAAACCCCACCATCCGTACAGATTCGTCATATTGATCTTCGTCTCGTCGACACACTTTCCGAATTATCAGGGCGACGCGACAAAGGGAAACCGCAGGCGCGTCACGATTCACGATATGAGACGTTCGTTGATGAAGAATCAATTTGAATTGATCAGCTCCGATCTCCTCAAGGGATGACTTTCCGGAGCAAGGATCGATCGCTGTTCAATGCAGTCGAAGACTTTTGAAGGAAACTTTGTTGTATTTAGGTAGCAACTTCTCGGGCGTCAAGTGACCGTTCGGTGGCGCCTGGAAACGCTGCGGTTGAAAACAGCCGGTCGAGACTCTCAGGCTCCAAGCATGCGTTCTGACCTCCACTCGGGTTTTGTGACGATGACAAACAGATGCGCTCAGTTCTCTGGAGAGCTTTCCGGGAGTAGAGGCCGCTCAGAGCGGGCATTGGACTCAGCATTCTTTCGGTCAGATAAAATATGAGCATTCCCAAAAGGGTGCATTTGTGCACTTTTCTCAGTGTCTACTTTTGGTGCGAAACCAATTTTGAATTCATCTGACCCGGACGGCACACTCGTTATTCACATTCTATCTTTGAGCCCAGACAGATTCAGGGATGAATGGATGGCGTTTTTCGAGGCATAAATAGCGGAGTACGGTCGAACTCCATCCGAGGTCCTGGAAAGAGAGAAGCGGGAGACGCTATTGATAAATCGGATTAACAATCATGAACTGCTGTGAAAAAGCAGGAGAATTCTATGCCTCAAAGGGAGCACAGGAAAGTTCGCCGGGGCATTTTTTTTTGTTTCATCGAGAGCTCGATTCATCCAGGATTCCGGCAGCGCGTTCCGCTCATTGTCAGCAACCAGGCTATGGGCTCGTCCGAAGCGGGAAACCTGGGTGAGACAATTGTCCAATATTTGCGGGATGCTCATCGCTTTCGAAGCCAAATTTGAATTCTTCATCCGACGAATGCGGTCGCGTTATCTGATTCGAATTCGCTCGACAATGAGGTCGTTAAACAGCCTCTTTTTCTCATCGTGCAAGAACTCGATTCCCTAAGAGAGGGTCTCACTAAACTGAGATTACCTAACTGGCTCGGTGGGATCCTTCTCGATTGGATCCTCTTCGAAAATCCACGACGGATCAGTGGACGATGATCCCGACAAAAAGTTCCGAATCGCCGTTCAAGGTCACGCTCCATCTCGTCCCGCTCCTTCATAGGGCGTGGCGATTCTCCTGGAGTTTGAGATCCTGATGGGAGTTCTCATGGAGCACAGAAGTATTTTGTAAAAGGCTGTCGGGGAGGAATTTTGCGATTGCTGATGTAGCACTTTGTGGAACCTCATCCGGCAACGAGGAGCTGAACGCAACTGGGAATATTTTTATCTTTGAGTCATCACGAGGCCCGAACCTGCAGAGTAAACACGAATCGAATTGCAAATCGATTCATCTTCTGAAAAGCTGACTCCGAGGGAACGCCGCACCGGTGAGCGCTTGGAGACCTCAGATCTAATGAAACCAATGAGTTGAAGTTATCCGACGAGATCTCTTGGATCAGTTCATGTCGCAACGGGAATACATTTGTTCAGAATGCATATCAAGGGCATCCCATCAGAAATGGTTTACTGAAAGTAATTCATGATGGCCACAATGGACGAGACACGTTTGTTGATCGAGGTAGAACACGGGAAGAAAGATGAAAGCAGTCGCACACACCATTACGTATACCTTACAGGTTTAGGGGAAAACGATTAGGTCTGCGGGACAGGAGGAAATCTCAATTTGTTTTCTGAGGCCGGAGAATCGATTTCCGTCCCCAAGGTCTCGGATTCCGCCGCCGCGGCAACCGAACAAGATTCGAAACCGCGTTTTGCGATACAAGAATTTGGAGAACAGAGCTGAGTGGCGAGCTCGGAAACTCTGGCATTTTTTTCTTCGACGCCTATATCCTCGGGGGAATGTCTCTCCGCATGTCCTCATAGCGGGTTATGTCGAATCGTTGCAGGTCGCGATCGAAATTTTCAGTCTTATTCAAGGTTCGCACAGTTCGGGATCATGTGGATTACTTGCTTCGGCGAATCCAACTGAAAGAGCATTGGTCAGTTTAGACCATGTCGACCGTATCAAGACAGCTTCCTAAAGGTATATCGGTGGGCGGAAGGAACTTTCCTACTACGAGCTACTTTTGGGCCAACAGACTCGCCCCCGAAACGCCCGGGAGCAGAATAGGAGGACGATGTAGTTCGGCTCTCATGCGACGGAAACGCATATTGTGTTTTCGTTCCTATGCATCGTTCTCTTTATTCGATTCTCTTCCGTTAAAACTCCATCCAATAAAAGATCGCCAGTCACTGCAGATTGATTTCGGAGCTGAACTGAGGCCCAGCAACATGTTAAATTTCATGCCCCCGATCCCTTTCTTGATCACGAGTCCGAGAGCGCAAGTTGCGCGATGTTTCCAACGTCTTGCTATCCATTCGATCGATTCAGAATCGCAGCACCTAATCGGATCTTTGGTTCCATCGAAATGCCTGTCCTAAGGTAGTCAATGCTTTCTGTATTTCTCCTCAGTGTTCCTCCAAGGGTGAGTCTGTCTCATCACCGAACTTGACTTGGGAGGAGACGCATCTGAACATCGAGGAATCGATCTGGTCGACGATACTTGTTCCTCTGATGAAAGGCGAAGCTCGCGTTCCGAATCGTCATATTTTGGTCATCATCCTCCTTTTTCCTCTAGCTCAGTACCGGAGCACTGGGGAAACGTTGAAAGCGTCGACAAACAGTCATCAATCGATGACGGTTTGTTCTTCCTCTCGGAGTTCCGGATGCGAAGCCATCTCGGTCTACGCATGTTCAGCAAGGGGGTTCTCGGTGGCACGGCAGATGAACGTCTCGCCTTCTGGAAAATTTACTCACACGAGAACGGCTTATCCTGAATCAACGAAGGTCGGAGCAGACATTTTGTTTCCGTTTTTCCGCTGGAGCCGATTCGTTTATTGAGAAATCGGACCAGCTTCTCATGTATGTGTCCGTTTCCTCCTCGATTTCACCATTGACGCATCAACTCATGAATGCTACCACATAACATGCCTTCATGATTATCCATGGCCAGCTTCCTCACAATGGGTTCCAGATCCGAGATGTAGAAATTGCAATCGAAGCTCGGTGTCGACGGCTTGTCCGTTTCTCGAAGGGTTTTCTAGCGAAAGTTTTGTTCAAATGAAGACAATTTCGATTTCAAAATTTGTTCTGATCCAACATCGGTGAGGCTTTGTTCTCGAGCATATCTATCGGAATTTTGAGGTCGGGAGGTTCAATGTGGGTTTTCCGGGAGGGTTTTCCGTGACGGAAGCGGGGTGCGGCGAATGGTTCCCGAGAAGAACTGCTTCTGCGAGGAAAGCAGTCTTTCCCGCGTGACTTTGAGTGTTCAGGAGAAACGAAATATCTTGACGTGCATGTTCCCGATGGTCAATTGAATGAAAGAGTCGCCTCTGAACTCGGGAAAACCTTCTTCTGCAGCCTGAGCAGAGCAAATGTAACGCTCAAACGCGGACCTTACTAGTTTTCTCCGAACTCTGCTCCAAAAATCCAATCGAGTAGCAGAAAACCTTTCGAGAGTCTATGAATTTTGAAACTAAACGCGAGCTGTAGATGGATCTCGAGACGCTCGCTCGAGGCTTGCTTAGCTCTGGCACAGACGCACAGTGGGCAAAATGGCCAGATTAGGCGGTCAAAAGTCGAGTTGAGGAATCGATCCCAAACATGTTACATGATGTTCCCCGATGGCTCGAGGTCCGCGTACCACATTTCTTTCCGAACCACAGTCGTTCGTATGCCTTTTACCGGCCATCCAACATAGAGGAAAAAAGCCCTCCGGAGAGGTACCTTTTTCGTCTGTCACCTTCTCAGCGAGAACGAAGCTTGAGGATGGGATCTGTCCGGAGAAAAATTGATTCGAAAATCTTCTTTACTCCTTAGAGGAGCCTCCGGGTCCTTTACTTTGACAAAGTTTTGTCTCCTTCAATGAATAGCGAGCTGATGAAATTTATGAAAATTTCCCCCAAAATCACCATTCTAATCGAACTTGGAAATACAGTGGGCGACTCTGGGCGATGTTCGAGACAGGTGGGGAAAGATAGCCCATGGTGTCTAGTTCACGACCCAACTTTCAAATCTTTGCGGGTTTTTGCGGAAAAAAAGCGTGAAATATCTCGAGAATGCGGAGAAATTCTCCTCCTCCCCTTAATTCGGCTATTTTGTTCGCTTAGTACCCACAGAGCCTGCCAATCTCCGCCTCTTTCGAAAAGTAAGGGTCGAAAACACTTGTTTGCATACTCTCCTGAGTTAAGGAGCCCCAAAATAGAAAAAAAAGCGAGAAAATAATTTTGGCCGCCTAATTTGGCCATTTTGCCCACTGTGAGACGGTTCACTATAGACTTTCTGAAGGTTTTGGGTCTTACAGGGGCGTGCACATGATATTTTTTGGGGCAGGGGATGATGATCTTTCATCATTATAATGTGGCTCTGACAAGGATTCTGGGGAAGCAGGGCCTCTTAACCCCTTTCTTCCCCTGGCCCTTTTTCTATCAGGAAAGTCAGATAGAATACGAGTTCGATGCTTGATCCACATTCGACTCGCCGAGCTCCGAATGGTGAGAAGTCGGTCGACTAAAGTCCGTTGCGAGTACGAGAGCGTGTATAATGACATGTTAGAACTTTATTGAGCGTGTTGGAAAGTCCCTTCACGTCTCTCGAGGCGTGTCTATGCAATGAATTCAAGCCTTTAGTTAAACTTCGTTCCGTCTCTGATGCTCTCAACGCAACAAGACATAACACCAATGACGTTGACGTGGCGGGTCAAGTGCAGGAAAAATTGAACTCTGGACACAGGGTTCGTAACTTTCTCTACGCTTGTTTGTTGCTCTCCTTTCACCATCGCCATCGTAACAAGCTCTGACTACAGAAGAAACTTTGAGCGAACACCAAACATCCGATAATTGAACACGACAAAAGAAACTTCCGTTTCGAAGCGCGTTTCTCAGTGGCACCGAACAGAAGAGCAGCAACCTTAATTCGAGGCTTCCCGCGCGCTGTCCGCGTTACGTGGAGGTGCTATCCAGGGACTCGGAACCGATTGTGGAGACTGGGAGCGAAAATCAGCTTCGTCCGTATTTCTTGTCTCGCGATCGATTCTGCAACCGAGGAAGTTGAGGAGCGATATGAGCTCAGTGAGAACTCCTCATTGCGAGCTCCCATCCTGAGAGAGCTTCCAAACTGCTTACAACACTAGCTGTCTTCGAGAAAAATGTTCTCTTGAACTTTTTCGGAGTGTCAGTGTCATTGTTCCCTCGGAACAGCGTTTCTCTAATGGATCGCTCTCAAGATTCCGGCAACACAGTGGTTCAAGCTGAGAAACATGGCTCCTTTTGTTCCGACAATGCATATTCTCAAAGGGCTCTTGGAGTAAAAGGATTTTCGACTTCCCCGACAGGATTTCTGGAACGATGGCTTCCCTGACGAATTGCGGACACGTCTCTTTCATGAAATTCAAACGACAGAAACGATATGTGTCTGTATTGTATTCCCGAGTCGAATATTACTCTCACAATCAGTACATATTACGGAAAGAGGCAGCAGATACTCACGCGACAGGAAAATCCATCGATGCTGTTAGCAATGTGCCTGGCTAGAAGTAGATACGTAGGCAACATTCACTGCCATGACGCACTGATGAAGTTGTCAGAATCATGACGACGAGTTCCAATGGTTCCTTATTCCTGTACTCTCGGGTGTGTATGCATCAGAATCTGCGGACAGAATACCGTTTTCTCTCCAATAGAAGCGCACTCTCTGATACTCAGGCAGACAAGCCAGGTTTGAAAATATAGAGGGGCACTCTCTCTTATACGGGCGGTCTCTGATCGATGGAAGTTATTCGCGTGATACCACTTCGGCGCAGTCGGGGTTCCAATTAATTGACGAAATGTCGGACTTGTGTCACCCACGTTGCACACCGTTGGATGCGCGATGTTCATTGTAAATATCTCGTGGTCTGCTTTTCAAAATAAATCCGGCAATTGATATGTGAACAGCTCAAGGAGCATGCATCGCAAAACAGTTTTTTCATTCCTCCTTTTTCGTAGTCTTGCAAACGCTGTATTCAGTCTGATAGAAAGGCACTCACTAATACCCAGACAGGTAGCCAACATTTGAAAACATAGACGGCCACTCTCAAATAAAGGGTCACCCTCTAATACTCATGCACGCTCAGGACCCTCGAGAAAATAGTCGGGCAGCTCTTCAATTAGAGAGAATGCGGTAATACACTGTCGACTGAGAGCTGAAGCCTGAGAGCGATCGATTCAAAACCATATCAATGAATTCCTATATCGCTGAAATCGAGCCACTCCGAAATGAAAGAACCCTCAGAGAGTTAACCCCTTAAGCTGCGCATGCGGAAATGTTTCTCCTTGATCCTTATCTTGCCGAACAAACTTCCAAAGAACTCTTTCGAGAATGCGACGCAAGCAGAAGCTAGAATGAATCGGAAACCGAAGCGATGCACGGGGGATCGAAGGGCTCTCACGGCATCCACAAAAAAATCTCGATATCTGTTAGTTTGCCGCCCATCGCAAATCCGACGATTGTTTATTCCTTTTTCCAGAAACAGTCGTGTCTTTTGTGGCTCTGCGCAACCGCGACAGCTCGTCCGATTTTGTGAGAATCACGCGTGGGACGAAGTGAGCTCCATTTCCGGATATTTCTGTTGTCTGAGACGAGATAAAATCGATGTCCTCGTCAGAGATGATGCAGTTCATCATCCTGTGAGTCACAAGTTTTCGCATGGTACTTCCCTGCGCTGAGATGGCTTCCGTTTTTCACCTGTTCAGTGTACTGTGGAGCGCGATCACTGGCAACGAATGAGAATTTTGGCACACAGCAAGAATATATTCTATACAGTATCGACCCCAGAAATTATTGGTTACGTCTCAAAAAACATATAGGTAGTTGATGCATCGGAATGATATTTTGAAGAGATTTATCTCAATCTCTTGGGTGAGGATGTTTCTAGCGACTCCTTCCTCTGAAGCCCGCAATTTTTTTTGAGACTCATGAGCGAGGGTGTCTTTTGTTGGTATGATCGTTTATCTACGCGGAGTCCTATGGAGTACGAGTCAACTCAATGATCCGTTTTTCTCGATATAGAGGATAATAAAGATTCAAATAGACATCTTAGGTCATGCGGAGCGTCCCGCAGAGATAACAGCTGCCTCAGCCGCCTTCCATCGGCTCATATAGTACAGTCGCAGACAATTGATATCCGAAATCCCCACCGTTACCCAAATCGACAAAGCCTTCCCTGAAAACAAGGGAGGGACTTTTTCGAAGAGTATGGAATGCTGGCTTCCATGATCCGACCTTTGCGTTCACGACGAGGCATCGGGTTTCAATAAATCACATATCATCCATCGTCAAGAGCATAATGCGTGAGAAAATAATCGGTCAATCGACTGCTCACCCTCGCAGCGACTCACGGACCAGAGTCCAAGTCTTGAGAGATCATTGTATCAGTTCGATCATTTAGGCTTGAGTTCATTCTCGCCTGCTTCATTCGAGAGTGGTTCACGTATCCGCGGCCTCAATTCGTGGATATCCAACCCCGAAATCAGCGGGGAGCTCTACCTAGATATCGGCTCATGCTTTTGGGTAACCCCGGTCGTGGGAGAACGGGCTGCACCGGCGACGACCATCAGAAAACTCGTGGATCTCAAGGGAGGACCGGGGATAACCGGCTCCGGTGGCTTGACAACACGGCGCGAGAGAAACGGAAAAACTTGATTATGATCGGAAGAGAGCTGCTTCAATCCCTCCCCGATGACGGAGGAAGTTTTCTCTGGCGATCTGTACATCAACAATGGAATCTCATGTGAACACTTGCGTCGCAACAATCGAGTCTGGTGGAGGCAACATTATGGAATAGGAATGTGTTCTACATTTGAGAGCTGATCTTCCCCCCTGCATGACTGGTGGAGAAACAGAAACTGAATTGCGGAGATTTTCTAGACGAGAACTGTGGCTTGGAACTTCAACAGCTTCTTGCAGTCGCCTGATTCGGAGGCCTACGAAAACTCGAGCAGCTATTGAATTCATTTGGAATTCGTCATCCGAGTATTTTTATCTTCTTCACTCTTCAATCGAATCAATTCGTCTTGAAGGCTGAGCCGGAAGCGAAGCTCGACTATATGCCATCAAGAACCACATGTGTTGCGGCTTGCTCATGTCGGACCGGTTTTCTCAATCCGTCTACCGCGGTACGCTTGATGCCTGATTGTTTACCTGAATGACTAATTTTGAAACTAGCTCTCTGAAGTTTCAAAAGTTTTCTCCTCCCCCATATCCGACCACGACACTCTCAATGTGAGCCAGAGGCCACTAATAGTTCAACCACGATTCCGAACAGATTCGCTTTCCTCTAAATCAATGTAGAACTTGAATCACTAGGAGTCGGTATTGCCGTGGAAACAGGTTCGAAACACTAAGCTATCAATTATTCACATAAAGATAATATGGCCAATAAATAACACAGAATATAATGAATGCGCACGGGAACCCCACTCTCGAAATACGGTCGATTCTCTTCGCTATGACCTGGTTGACGTTCAATCGAAACGGCGAGGATGGGGACGGCATCGATGGCGATGGAGTTCGTCTGTTTCCGTTGAAGGGGAGCCGCCGTCGGGGTTCCTGTGGATAAGAATGTATTCGGGATCGTTCAAAAGATCCGAACCATATTCTCCATCGTGTAAATAACACCGCACTCAATGGGGCGTCGGCTCCCTCGAAAGGATCGCTGCTTGAGCGAGTTGTAGATCTCATTCCTCGGTCTCTGCTATCAGAAAAAATCTCATACAGAACTGCATTCTAGCCACATTGATTGAAATATCATACGGAGCCCGACTCTGGTCATCGATCGCGCAGGAGCTGGAGATACTTGATGATGGAAACTTTCTCAAAGACGCAGGTCAGAAATTGATCAACCCGATACAGACTGATAAGTTTTCAAGGCGGACCACTAGTCTTTCAGGCATTCATGTGTGCTCCTCTCCCCATGTTAACGGCCTATCCCCATGTCGTACTCTCCATTGAATTTAACCTCGATTTTTGAATAATGAACTCAGCATAGCATCTTCCTCGAGCATACATTAGTTGCGGGCGAGATTGTATCGCGTTTCTCATCGTTCACAAAGTGACGACAGGGGAAACACACACTCACCGTCACGCCGACAGAACAGCGGCTGCTGTGAATCTCCTCGACGTTGGATGTTATCTGAAACATCTGAAAAGTCTCATGTCTGCTGTGGGAATGTTCTGATGATTCTGGTTACAAGACGCCTCCACTAAGCAAAGCGAGACAGGCCGTGGCGTGACCTCAACAACTCTGCATCGATATCTCGGAAAGACGTGACTTGAATGAAACTCACCGTTTTGATCTCTTGATTTTCAGAGAAGTCCGGGAACTCCGAGTGAGGTCTTTTTCTCCAGAGATAGTTCACGAACGTAAACTCGAGGAGAGCTGTGAACACGAACATTGTACACACTCCCATCCAGACATCGATGGCTTTCACATACGACACAGGCGGCAGATTCGATTGGATCCCTACACCCTAAAGAGAGCCAAGTAAATGAATGATTTCTGTATTCAACTGGGGACGAGACTTATCGAGTGATATTGATGGAAGCGTAAACTCAGGCGATGTATCGATTATCTAGCTCGCACGAAGAGCCTAGGAAGGAAGTCTCGAACGAATGTCACTAATCATTCTACCAAACCATCAAGATATAGCTCGCATGGCATTCTTTTTCCTTCATCGGGAAAACGAAAAATATTTTTTCGTTCAGCGTACGCGCAGGGGGACGGCTCTGCTTTCCTCACGACTGATGGTGAGACCTTTGATAAATATTTTACCAGAAGACACTCTAGGTCTCTCTCCGTAACTCTCAGATTGTCGATTCATTGAGCTCCACATCCCCGAATGCCAACGAATAATTTCTTCTAATCTCCTTCTATCCGAAGAAGAGGCACCTTCCCATGAGGAAGTTGTCCCCGAGATTTCTCCGTTGTCGGGAGAGGAAAATTCCGATATCGAGGACAGCTGACACGCACACAAATGTCAAATATCATTCAATACACCCATGTATATCATATTTTCATGGGCCAGGAGTCTCGGACCCTTGAAGTGAGACGATTAGTAAGGAATCTAAGATCTGATCAAGTTCATGGAACCGTGAAAAGTTAAGAAGAAATAAACGAAACAGAGTTTCGCCTCCTGATAATGGGAGACTTCCTGTGCGGTACAGCGGTTGTTAATCGATGTACGCTTCTTCGGCTGAGTATCTCATGCGTGCGTGACAGGAATGGTGGAACGCGTCGGTTCTTACTGAGGAGGAACCTGTACGTTGCGTGTGTCTGATAAATGCGAACGTGTGTTGAATTCGGTCTGAAGCGTGCGTTTCAAGGAAGGAAACGAAATAACACCTCGTGAACGATGATAAATTGGGAAGTTGGAATCGATCAATTGGGTTGACCAGCACGTTGAATGGAGTTTGCGAGAAATCGCGGCTTCGATCGAATCTGCAGGAATCGAGAGAGCAGGGGCTCCGGTCTGCGCGAATTCATAAGCCGCTTCGATAGAAGCATATCCAAGAGCTGAGCTTTCCAGCGGAGATGTTGAGAAGTGAGAAACACGGCGCGGCGGAAGACGACCGCGATGAGTTTCACGGGCTTCTCGCTTTGTATGAAATTCCTCTTCCGTATTTGTCCGGATGAAAAACGCCCCCAAACTTTTACTTCGAGCTTGTCCAGAATCTCATAGCTGCGGGCGAGCGGGTTCGTCCAGATCTAATCTTGAAATCCCATTCTCTGACTTCTGAATGCCACCAGAGCAAGCTCGCCAGCCCATAACGGGACGCTTCCAGAGAGCTTAAAAGTCGTCGGTGGGAAGTGGCTTCTATTTGGAGGTGACGTTGTGCCTCAGAGTACAGATCGGAAGGAAATCGGATCGTCACGTCGAGCGATCCCTTGCGAGAGCTCTCACTGTAACGAGTTGCGTATACTACAGCTATTTGCATGGGAACGAATGCGTCGTCCGATGCTCTTGACCAGATCCCGATTACTCTTCAACGATCGGTTCCTCGTGGGAAATTCGCGGTCAGATCGAGTGAAGGAGTGTTGTGAAGTGTTGCATTCGATTCATTCATATTCGCACTATGAAACGCTTCCCCTATTATCCGCCTCCGCGTGCGCTGTTCAATACGTGAGGAGAATCCCGGCACTTTCGTTCAAAACACCGGGGCTCGCTCTGTTTCTGAGGGAAACGAAATGCGGGCGAGCGACTGTCGTCAACTCGCTAGGAAAGGTACAATGAGAAGAGAAATGTGCCCGACAGCTCATTGTCGAGCCCGGGCAAAAAATGTATCGCAAATATGTGTCTAGTTTCCGGCTCAGTGGCATCCGACCGTCATCTGTCAACAATTCCAACACTGTTTTTTTTATCGGAAGTCACACAAACCACGTGGCTCATTGTTTCATTATCGTTGCGAAGATAGCGCTCTCTTTGAGCCCGTTCTATCCTAGGCAGAGACAATTTTAACTTTACCGCAACACGTGGGGGAGGAGCCTCACTGGGGCGGCAAATTTCATGAAATGTCGACGTCTCCCATGAATGATATAATCTTTTTCCAGCTATCCAAAGTTTTCGGAAAATTGGATAAAGATGGATAGATTGTCCTTCCGACGGAGCCTTGTCGGAGCTGGCGATTCCTCGATGGGCGTCGCGACCGTCAAAGTTCGAGGTCTCCCTCGACGGAGCATCTACGATACAGAAGACTGCCAGGAGTCAATTTTTGGAGAGTCGCGCGAACAGCGAATCATCGGGAGGGGCCGAACCGGGCGAGAATCTAGGAATGGGATGCTCGTGAATGGAAAGAGTTCGTTACCGAAACGTAGAACGACTCGGCTTCAGTCTCCCTCGATCGCGTTTAGCTGCGATAATAACTTTTTCGGCTCTAGAAACCAACATCTCGAGAAAACATGTTCCAATGTGCGCGAGTTCATGGTGATCCTCATGCGCGAATTGCGAATAATAGGGAATCTCACGGAATATCGGACCCTCCAATACAGAGCCTATGAGCAAATTGGCGGAACTTCCCTAAAAATCGCGGCGAATTGCGGATCATCGGGATCTGCGAATTATCGGCAGTATGCTGTGTTCCCAACTCACGAAATCCCGGAGACTCACTGCGTAGGCACATACCTTTGATGAGATAGTCAACAGGGTGGTCACCCCAAGAGTGATTCGGGCGGGAATTGCTTCAACGTCCAACCAAAACGATACCCAAGAAATCACTACAATTAGAACAGTTGGTAGATAGGACTGAACGAGATGATATCCCATGGAACGTTGCAGGTGGAATTCCGCTTTGAGGCAACTATACTCGCCTGAAATCGAATCATCAGGATATGGGTGAGAGGACGCTCGCTGAGATAGCGGATCGAACGACTTGACACTGCTTGCACTCGATCAATAATAATTTTTTTGCTCACCCAGGTAGAATGTTTCGTTGCAGAGTGACGTACTGACATTCTCGATCTCGAATTGGGGTAACTTCAGATTCTCGAACAGGATGATCGGGTTGCGTTCGGACCAATGAAGTACAAGCTCATCGGTTGTTTTCGAAACTGGAACGACGAAGGTGGAAAAATTTACTCAATATGGGTTTTCATTTTCGCTGAAGACGGTGTTGTGAGAAGGAACGAATCAGAACAACTTACAAGATGCGAGCTCGATAGTGCACGTTTGCACATCCAAGGGATATCGGTATAGATCCATCATACACGAAAATGTCAGCTTCAATCTGGAATCGAAACAAGAGCGACGTGTCTCTCGTGTCATCGCAACAACGATGGAAACCGCTGCTCAGGATTGCAGGAATGTTTGCGCACTCTTGGTGGCGAATAGAAATAGTTTGCTTTCAGGAATCGCTTTCGTGAAAACTTCGGCTCATGTTTGCTCTCTTCTCACATCGGCGATTGATTCCTTCTAAGGTTGTGAGCTCACCTTAGCATGTAAAGGATCATACCCTCTGTAGAGAGTCTAACAAGGACATTTGGAACAGTGACGAATTGGAATTCTGCGTGCTTCGCGTTAGCGAAAAATACTTCGGGTTTCCAAATTTTCTGAACCAACTTTGGGTCGTTCAAGTCCAGCGGCGCAGATATGTTAACATTAGCTAATCTGCCATCGAACCAACGCTGTCGCAAATACAAATCGACTTCATAGTCCTGAAAAGAGAATTCAAAACTTTAGAAATCACCAGAAACGCGAGCCGACAGCCCGGAGCGGGTTTCCTCACGGAATCTATCTAACTACAAAGTACCACCGTCGATACTATATCATAGGAAATCTATGCAGGCTGGATATTGGTTATCCGCATGTCACACCGCTGTTGACATCATTATGCGCGCGAACATGTTGTACTGAGGCGAATTTATACAGATATTCGAGTATATGACGCTCAGAAAGGACGTGCCATTTCCATCTGTCTCACTCCAATGCTAGAAAAAAGTGATCGCACCACAAAATTGTTTCGTAATGGAGCTGTCACAAGCTTTTCTGCCACTCGAAATCCCGCATGGAACCATCCTATGTGTTGTTGTATCTCATCTCTCGGGAGCATTGGCTCGGACACTGCAATGTCGATGGTGTTGGCCATAAGCGACACTCATTATCAGATTGTCTTGCAGTTACTTGTGTCTTCGAAAGTACTCTGGAGACCCAGTGCAGTGAACCTGATAGGGAGCCCCATAGATCGATTTCGCGGCTCTGGTTCATTCGGAGGCATGTAGTGCCGAGCATGCCTGATGATTTCGAAATGACGCATTATTCTTCGCCAAAAGCGCACATCGAGCGTACCGATCTGTTCCTTCGCATAGAATTATTCGGGAGAGTCCAGATTTCGGTTTTACAGACAGTTTCTCGACGATGCAGAATGTGGAATGGAAGCTCTCCTTCATCTTGGACACGGACAACTGCGCGACGCGAGAATACGTACATATGTATTTTAAAGTAAAAATCTCCCAAGTGAAGATCAAGCTCTTTGGCGGTCGAGAATGCAAATCACGAATTCTGTGAATCTTCGTTCGCCCCCCCCCCTAAATTTTTCCAGGGCGGAACAACGTTTCATTGAACGAAGGCATGGACTAGGGATTTTGAGACTTTACTCTTCTGCGTAACAGCCGGCCCAGCGACAGCAAGCTGTGCCCGGCTCCCTCCTTCCGTCATTTCGCATAAACGCTTGAATGTGGATGCTTCAATGGAGTCGAAAAGTTTGCGAAGAAATAGAAAGAAAAAATCCGCCCCCCCCCCCAAAAAAATCCTGGATACGCCCCTGATGGGATGAAGGAGGATGCGATCGAATTTCTAGATCATTGTCTCTCCGGAATACAGCAGGGTGTTGGAATAGAGGGAGCACGAGTGCCTTTGATGCAAGTCAAGATCGGTGTATCAATGTAGCGGGGGGTCCGCAGGAAGGTACCGCGTACCGAAAGCTCACACGCTCGACAGCTCCATTTCGCCGGTCCAACGCGGTAAAACTCGATACTTTGCTTGCCGGATCCGTTTTTCTCGGCATATTCTTCTTTGGTTTGGGGATTCATCAAGTCAACATACTCGGAGCTTTCGTCGCAATAGAATTCGAATAGGAATTGGAATCAGAGGAGGGCGGTCCACTGGACGCACTGAACGCTGTTGGGTAAAGGATTCTCTTGCGGCACTCAATACAAGGTTTCTGAAATATTAGTTTCAAGTTGACAATATGAGTCTGTTCCTGACTCCTTTCGCTGTCCCGGAAACAAAACTTCCTGATTACCCTACAGACTATATGTAGAGCTCGAAATCATAAATCCGAAATGCAACATCCCCCTGTGAACCGTCTTTGATGACATTTGTTCCGGATTCTGACAAGATAATTACCTAGGTACTTGAAAAAGTTACGCGAGGATCGATACTCAAACATACTAGCATTTCTACAACGGCAAGTCTGCCGCTTCGGAACCACTTGCTGTTGCCAACAAGCGTTCTCAGCGCATCAAAGGCAAACAGCCACTTTCAGCAAAACCTACAGACGACTACTCGTATGATCTCCTCCGTTCGCCAATGACGAGCATTACCCAGTTGTCCAGTTAACGCCAGAGTTCCGTAAATGAATCTTGATTGTTGTTAAAATCTTTGCTGCTCACGAGTATGCTGTTCCCCCTCCCATTCCAAAAAAATATCCTGCGTGTATATCGGGTGTCTCCCTAGTAGAAGTCTCCCTCGTTTTCGGAAAACTTCTGGCCCACGGTGGATTCTCGACTCGCGAGTTGGCCCGAAGCGAAAATCTAGTGAGCACCAGCGAGCTACAAGATTGACGATTTACGAATTTTGAAACTAAACACCGGAATCGTTCGAATTTCGAACACCACATGGGCTTTAGGATCCCATATTGCCAAGGAATTTCGTTTCGACCCCTCTCGTTGACATCAGCTCAAGAATCCGCATTCAACTAATGGACTCGAGCAACACATTCTGGACGGAATCTCCCCCGATCATATACCATTGTTCCCTCGCTTTTGTGGATGATTCAAACTCGACTATTTCGATTCCCAAAGATGTTCTCTGAAAAGCATTGAATCGGGGCGAGTGCTTCTACTGAGTGTGAATTATTTGTGTCAATAATAAAGCGAAGTTTTGTGCAAAAACTTCAGCGAGGAGAAGTCCTCTGAATTCGGGGGTCCTTGGGAGGCTTTACGGACCCTACCATGCGACGCTAAAAGGCTCCGCGGACCCCTGTCAGGGGTCCCTGGGCTAAAAAAGGTAAGACGATGAAACTATACGACGCAGTACTAGGAAGAACTGGGAACCGCGATGAGTTTGGACCTCATTGAGATCGAGAAGTGGTGTCTTGCGAAAGCTCCGAAGTTGAAACCAGATGGAGCACAGTACCGTTAAATCCCTATAACTTATGATGGAAAGTGCGTCTTCAAATATAACATGTCTGCATAAGTCGGCACAACATGTCTGCAGGCGGTGATGTCACAGCATGTGCAGTGTGAATCGATTGACGACCGTCAATCGGAAGTGGGTTCAACGGTGTCCACTCTGTGAGCAGTCTGTGACCAGATCCAAAACTGTGGTTGGCGTAGCAAGGGTGTTCGCTGAGCTTGCTCCCTCCTGATAGATAGGGGCTCATCTACGGATGAGAACTGACAAGACCATAACCATACTTCACAAATATTGCGATCGAAAGAATTTTCATTTTGCCTCAAAAATGAGACCTACATATGCGGCTCCCCAGTCTCGCCACAGTGAGATTTGCGAAGCACTTGAAGTTATAGAGACCTGACAAAGATTTCCGATTGTATTTCTGTGCGCGTGGGAACGGGGCGTCATCGACTCATCACATAATGACTACGGCCGAGGTGTAGGAGCATCGAATGACCGCTCCGCTGTCGGCTCCCCCTTTCTTTGTATCATGTGTAGTCAGATGAATATCCGAAGGGGCTTTGGGAACACTCATCGCGTTCTTATCTCTGGAATCTCGTTCTCTTGCTGTTTTCTCAAGCAGGGGAGTTTCTCCGAGCACGAACTCGATGAACGTACGGATCCCATCAAAGTCGGTGCAGTGAATACTTCACGAGCATTCTCTTAAACTCTAGCGTCAGAAATGAATATTACGAATGACGGCCGATAGATTGTGGGAATTCATCGCCCGAACGACTTTCCGAATCCACTCATACTCATAGAATCTATCGTAGGACACTTCTGGTACTACGATATAGGAACTGATGAAGAGCGAGGTTTCTGGCACAATAATTATTGCATTCAAAGTCACGGACTAAAGAAGTGTAGAAATCTGGCCGACAGACGGTACGTCCTCATATAGCTAAAACAAGTTGTCAAGGAAAGGAACTGATTTGGCTGATATGGGCTGCCGGATATTCAAGCATATGAAATCAGGAAACATCGTCGGAGAAGATCAGAGGCTAGAGGCACGCAGATGAATTCGGAGGCTCTTTGATCAGGCAAATGGCGTTAAGACAGAAGATGTATCGTAGACGTGTATGGTATCTAATTCGTTTGATTGATTCATTGATTGCTTGAACCACATAATGCAGTCTCAGGAACAACGTATCAGGGAGAGTTCTCGCATTCTCCAACTCACAATTGGTTCATGTGGCTGACTTTACTAGTGATCGACCGTGTGAGACAAGAATATCTTTTGTTAAATGTTTCCCGACCGATTACAAGCCGGAGGTCAATGAACGACCCAGACGGAATAGTCTCATAGAATCTCCAGAGAGAAATAACTCTGTCTCTCCGGCGGGTTAGGAGGAGGTAAGCATTCCTGGCTAGCGCGCAAATGGGGTCCATTGATTTCGTTCCCTCGTTCGGTTTGGAAAACTTTGGTGACACCAGCCACACAAACATCAAAAACGAATCGATCCTGTAACGTACTGAGTCCGTAAGATCTCACGAATTGTCATTTGCTAAATGTAGGCTACTTCTGGATGCCGTGACTGCTTTTCGACTGGAATATAGTTCCACCAATTCAATATGCGCGATTTCCCAACGATCGAAACCAGATGCGGGGAACGTTCCCCCAGGAGCAATCGTCGACCTCTAAGACCCAGAGCAGAGGTGTCAATTCGTTGGCCCGAAATCATCCTTCCCTCCAATCTGGAGGGCCCGTGGAAAACTGCGGCTCCGAGATGCTAATAAGCACATTGTGTTGGGGGAAATAGTCAGCCTTTTTTGGATAATGCAGATTTTTCGAATATCGATATGGGTCCTTCTCCTTCGGCCACCGCATCATTGATTGGGTAATGACAAGATCATAAACCTCTGCAATGTTGATTCTCGCCCATCGTGAACTCTTGCAAACGGTAGGAATGATACCACTGCACACACTGAGTAACCCGCCGGTAGACATCTATTCGACGGTGTCAGAATTTTACTGTAACACCTGGTCGCTGAAGTCTCAAAGATGATCATGATGACTCATTATGTTCATGAACTCTCACAGAACAGATTGTTTAGTCTACTGTGCATGCGCACCTCGTCCTGTTACCAGGAATAATGCAGTACCGAGGAATTAGACCAATGAAGAAATGCATCAAAGCCCCGTTATAACGGCCACGGTTATAAGGGACTGATTCCATGGCCCGTCTCCTATCTCACCCCATGTTAATCTACTCGAGCATAACGGACCATTTTGGGCGGCCCCTTGAAGTCCGTTATAAGGGGGTTCTAGTGTATTGAGAACACCGAAGGAAGAATTTTCGAACCGTCCTATTGGACTACTTCACGGTGCTCCATGTACGGCGGAGTTCGATCATTAATCGTCCGGGGTCTTTGCGGTGGCTCAAAGGATGATCTCCTCAACGGAGATCGGCGCAAGCTGTCAACATCCGCTCTCTGTCGCGGACGAGAGCGACACGAACAACACATAGAGAGGAAACGATTCAGGACAGAGAAGCCTCTAATGTAGGCTCAAAACCCGAGTGACTGTGGGAAACTTTTTCGCTGGAAACTGTTCTCGGATGATCTCTCATATCCCTCTACAAAAAGTATGACGACGAGCATCCAGCAGAGATGCATTCTCGACTGGATAACAATGCATATACTAGTTGATGACTCCGCATCTCGAGACACGAGAGCAGTCAAGTGCACGACGCTCTTGCTGTCATAAACAGTAGGAGCAATGTTTGATCCGGTCGCAAGAGGATTATGCACAGGACCTAGTTCGCACGAATCATTTCGCGACCGTTATGATCTGCAGCTAGGCCTCCGAACATGGAAGAAATGCGCAAATACTTCCTCCGTCCCAGAATAGTAGTAACATTTAACTTTGAGAGACGAAATTAAGGAAGTCATGATCGTGAACATCACACAAAGGAGCACCCACAATCGGAATCGGAAGATCATGCGATAGCTAGAACGTATCATGTGAACGCGGGTATCTAGACATATTTTCGCATTCGAAGGAATGCATCTCGAATTTGTCCCGAATTAGTAGTCACATTTGGTGCATCCACCTCTGAAATCATCAAGCAAAGATCCATTCGCCGTTCATCGCCTTGAGGAGCAAGATGTCAACTGTCGCAGGACTTCCGAGCCGAACTCTATGGAGATCTAGCGTCCCGCCCGATGAAGTCGATGAGAGGGAGGAACGAGATCCCCAGCTCCATCTATTGTGGACCTAAAGCTTTCGAACGATCCTCGAGTTTTCTAGATCGATGAGCAGAATATTTGGTTTTTCAAACAAAATTCGTTTCCGTGTCTCTCTTCCGGGATTTGGGGCCTGTGCTCGGTTTCAATCATTCCAGTATGACCTGTTTTAGAGAAAAACGATCGAAACATGCAAATCGGCAAATGTTAATACCCTAAACTCGCGCCTAATAAGAAGGGTGCGTAAGAAGAACCTTCCGTATCAAGAACCTCGCGTATAACGAACTCTCCATATTAAAATAGAGTTCTTAATACGCTGGGTTCTTCTTACGGAAGGTTCGTCATACGCGAAGTCATTTTCCCATTTTTGGGGTTCGTCATACGCGCGAGTTTAGGGTACTACTTCGGGACAAAATGAGCTCAAATGGTACTACTATTCAAGGAACGGAGGGAGTATAACTTTTCGGCCGATTCACCAAAATGACATGAAGTGGAGACTGAATCAACTTTGTGAAATACCCTTAAGTCTATCGTAGAAGGGACTTTTTCATCTCGTAGGCCCCATGTTTGGGGTTTTCTTTTCTCTCGTAGAGTCTAATGTAAAAGTACCCCATCTGACAAGTCCCTCATACGGCAGACTTTAGGCCAACTCCGTCAACAAGTAAGCAATCATACTCGACCGTGGAAAACTACGCCCGCGCCAGGCTCAACAGATCCATTCCCGGATCAAGCTGTTAGGACCCGACAGTGGATGTGGACTTCGATGAAAAATTGTTCGCTTTGTCGGCCGTAATCGGGAGGAAAACGCGTCGGCGAAGAACATGTTTTTCGTTGAGCCTCAATGAGAGTGATATTGAATCAGAAATAATTGCGGTGCTAAGGCGTTATTTGCGGCGTGAGAGAAAAAGTTCCGTCTTGTTTGTTTGTTTGTTTGTTTTGGCTCAGAGTTCTCAAACGAATCACAAATCCGGGGAAAAATCTCTGATCCAAATGGTTATGTTATGTCAAGAGTGAGTCAGATAAGATGAGTATCAGGACGCTCAATTCATCCAGAAGTCTCTATCTCCGTCTCCAAAATATCAGCATGACTGAAATTCATGAAAATCGTATCAGCTCAACTCACAACCTCAATATCGACCCGAGCCGCAGGAGACAGCCCAGAACCCGTGTCAGGAAAAGAGTTCAAACACCGCGCTGAAGCTCTCGAAGTAGACCATCAGACGGGACATCGAGTGGGAGACTTGGCGAAACAATCCAATCCACTAAAAAACAATCGAACGCGATATGTGGGTGTGTGGTAGCCTGAGAGTATGAGGGTCCGCCGTACTGTCCCATATGGTGGAAAGACACGACGCTCGCTCGAGTGCGACTGTAGACTTCTCCGAATGAATTTGCCCGATCTCGTCGAAGACCGAGCAAACATTGAGTAGCATGCTTCATGATGGTGCACTGTCGGACATGAATTTTATTGAGCTATTCTTTCCCCAAGGCCAGGACCTTGAAATCTCATACCTCGCACGTCCAATATCCTCGTTTACACGCGCAAATATTTTTCGCAGTCTTCTCGAAGCGGGATACGAAAGGGCTGAACATTCTGTGGAGGAGGTCGTCCTTCATGATTCTTTTCGCCCTGGACAACTTTTTATCTGCATATTTAGAACGAATTCCCCAACAGTAAAGTAGACGACAGAACGACACCGAACACAATGTGGAGACGGTCCTTTCATCTCTAATGGTTTGATGAAGCAACGAGAAGCTAGAGTATGTTTAGTATTTGGAGCTTCCGCAAACCCACGCGCTCAAAAGGACCCCGGCTATTTCTGATGTGAGAGTCTAGACAAGATCCAACATTCATTCACAGGCCGTTTCGTTCAAATGGCTGAGCTCGATAGTCACGAGAAATTTCCTCCGAGCGAAAACCCTGACAGCCTCTTCACTTTATATAAAACCGAATGAGCTGTGTCGTCTCCATCGTCTCCCTCGAGGAGTCGTGTGCAGCATAAAGCAGGTTATGTGTTCTCATCTGGCGTCTGGATCACGCTCTACGTGTCTCGCGACATGATTTAAATTTAGGATCTCTCTGGTGGAATCAAAGCGAATATGAATCATTTTTATTTGATTCTCTGAAAAATCTCGCGTATCCTCAGGGGAAATCTGATCGCTTCATCATCACCACGGATCCTTTCTTTGAGTCGAGAGAACGGAGGAAAAATGAAGCGCCATGATGAAATACTCGTTTCATAATTTTCCGTTAAGATTCCAGATTGCGAGGCCATCACTTCGAAATTCTACTTTCAGTCCTTTTCGCCTGGGAACTTCAGTTAGGATCGCTCGCTCCAATGAACTTTTACTCAATCTGCGTTTCCCGTTGCAAGAATAATCCGTGTAAGAACATCGATGGCCACGGCGACCGATCTCCGCTATATTCGGCAAGACTACCGATGATCGATCACAAGACATTCATATCAGAGATGAGAATCGCGCCGAAAACGAGTGAGGAACCTCTGTCTACGTTGCTTTGGGACGCTGGCAAAAATCGCAGGAGTCAGGTCTGAAAGTCGATCTCGATGTTTCTTGTATCCTGCTCCCAGATATCTGAGAATTCGATTCCGATACATCTCACAGACCCCGAAATTCCGCTCACACAGGAAAAAATCACGAAAGGTGTCCCAAAAACTATCCTAATCGTGAACCAGATGGGATCTGGACGCCACAAGAAGAAGGTTAAAACGGAGTTCTGTCGGCAGATTATTATTTGTGGCTTCCATGGATCGGCAAAATATTACGCAGGATCCAAATGACTCGGAATTTCCGCGTTCACGGTCAGGTGGAGTGTTTCCAAAGATGGGAGCAGTCTCCGCTCTCAAAGGTTCTGTGCAACAAAAGTGCTCGCTCGCAAATTAAGGGAAGAGCTCATTCTAGTGTTATTTTGTAGCCCGAGTGATGAACTTGAAGCCCTTGAGCAGCATCTGCGAAGTCAGTTCTCTTTCGTCGTCGAAGACCCGGAAAAGCCTCAGAAGTGCCTCAAACTCGAAAAATATGTTTGGGTGGCCCGTTGTAGTCCACCGAGGATCCCTCTTTTGACCAGCTACGACCGATTCGAATTCATGAGCTCTTATACTGGTTGGTTAACTGGTTGACAAAGAGTCGCTATGAGAAGCGTTCGCATATTGTGCGTGAGTCAGAAGCCAAAGTTCTCGCTCAATTTGCTCAGCGAGACTCCCGAGCGGACGACGAGCTTAATCGTTCTCTTGCGCCTCTTCAACTTTACGATTTTTGCTCGCTTGCTGCACTCCACTTTCAGACCGCTTGCAAGTTTTGTGGACGGATAAAGTTTTTGTTCGGGTTTTGGAAACTCTCCGACAATCAGTGAAGTGTGCTGATTGGCCACCGCACCAATGGCTCGTGGCGCATGTGTTCGGTCTGAGAGGGGAGCTGAGCTGAGCGTGGCGATCGGATTCGGGGAAGGAAGCCTCCATTACGTACAGTTCATATTACTCACCATTGTGGCTGGATTGATTGATCCGAAACTTCGGATATAGACTTCACACCACACGTTCGTCGGACCACCGGAACCTGCAAGGATGTATTCCAAATGGCTTTGCGAGGTAGCTTTGAACGGATGCGCCGAAATCGATCTCGAAATACGAAGAATACTCACTGTTGTTGTAGCCAGAGGGCAATGCTCGACGATCGTACGTTCTGAGGGTATTGTCAAGCTTGTCAAGATCCGCTACAGTACCATACTTGCTGCAAGGCAATTGGAAAGAAATTTTCAGGAAGGAACCACGCAGCAGAAGCTTTTTATTGATTAACGGATATCATTCTGAACCCGACCCATGAAGCCACAGGGAATGGAAGAGATATGATCAATTGAACATGAGGTAATTAATGAAAAAAGAGATATTGACCAGGAAGTGTCTTCCTTACTACAGGAGAGGTTCGTGAGAAACTTTTATGGCGTCCTAGTATTGTTAAACTCCGTACTGATCTCTTACTAGTGAACTTCTCCAGAGTTAACGGTCTGATAAGTTTTTATATTCGTTTTTATTCGTCCATGGTAGACAGTGGATCGATCTGATAAAAATAGATGAGATTTCAAGGGCGCCAAGAGCTGCGCTCGGACCTTTCGACGCTCTTCCGAGGACGAGCAAAAAGATGCGCCACGCGACGGCTTCTCGGTGAGCCTAGGGGTCGAATTTAGCTGAGTTTTGCCTATCATGCAGCAAGGTAACCTGCTTGGAAGCATCCGAACATTCGTACAAAGACAAAACAAAATCGCCGATTCCGCGTCCGGCGTTTCCGGTCTTTCCAATCAAAATGAAGTTAGTACTTCTTGCGATGGAGTCGTTCGGACCCTGGGTCCGGAATTCAGCCCTCAGAACAAGTTTAAGCTCGGTCGAACGTTTCCTTCAAAAGTTATCGAAAGCGTTCACAAGCGAAAAACGCTACGCAAGCATAATTTGCAACACAGTGTACGAGGGCATCGAAGATCAAGAGGGTGAAACGTTCTTCCCAACCAAATATTCAAATCTTTGGGAACTGCCAGGTCTGCCTCTACCTGACCGGCGTTTACGGAGAAAGAGATGGGATTTAATGCACCTTTTAGTAACAAATGTCTCCAACGATATCCGCGATCACTAAAGTATGAGAATCAAATAGTAGAGAATGCGAAGTCTCGGCTGGAAATTCATGAGAGGGGCAGGAAAAAAGATTTCCCAAGAGTTTCACATTTCGTGACTGCAGCGTCCCTATCGAATACTTCATTATCGCCCCGCCATGTAAACGACACGTAGCGATGACGTCACAAACCAGAACTTCGAAGTTGAATTTCGTGAAATATTTTTCTATACGCAAGAGTTGGAGTGTTCCGGGCAGCCAGAGCGTTTCCCCTAAAAGAAACTCTGCGGAAATAGTCCCACCCTCGAGGAATCGTTTTACGGTGGGAATGTCATCGCCGGCCACGAATGAAGCCAATGGTCGGCGGATCCCGGGATCCTTCTCCCGATTACTCATTTTCAGACATCCCGGTAGTTCGGTAAAGAGCATTTCGCTCGGAATCCATGAATCGATGTCCCGCGGTAAGGACTGCGGACCCCTCGAATCGGGACACCATACGGAACTCATGGGATTCGGTACGCCACTGGCATACACATGTACATCGCTTCAATTTTCTCCTCGTTTGGGTTTCCGGATGTTTCCGCGTCTGCTTACCGGACTCCTTTCAGCAAATTACGGATTCGGAGTCAGCTATCTAAAAAAAAGCTTGGACCCTCGGAGCTAGAGATCGGAGCAAACATTGATCTGAGCTAATGATTCGATCCGTGGAACAATGCTTCGCCTTTGGGCATTGATCTCCGCACATTGCCAACCGCGGGGAAACAGCCCGAAGACGAAACTGGGAACTTGAAACGGGAACAACGCTTCCGTGCTTTGGTAGCTCCATCGATCATCGCTCTCGATTGGCCCAGTCGAGAATCAAATCAAAATGTCCACATTCCAAGTTAAAATGACATCGGGACGCCAAGGAAAAGACAGGAGACGACCATTCGATGAGCACGCTGCACGTATTGTTCATGGCATACTTGACGGCAAAGGTGACGGGACATGATATAATAGACCCAAGATTATAGAAGACAGCTTCCTGAGATTATGAGATGGCGCTCTTTTCCCCGAGTTTGTTTCACGAGTGATTTTTCAAATCAGGATCACTCGAAGAGAGGGAGAGTGAGCGATTTCTTCGCAACGTTATTCTCAAGCAAAGAACACTTTTGCCGTGCAATTCCACGCTCTCTGTTTCCAACCGAGAATATGATTCAAACAAACTTGATTTGCATCCAGGTGATAATGTGCTTCTGCATTGTTGCGCAGCCGCCCGCTATGGCTGAAAATATTCGAATTTCGTAAACAGCAATCTACCTGTCTCTACCCGCTAAGCCATTACGCAACTCCTGACGAGGGATGGAGAATGCGACGGAGCTTTCAGCTCAAATGTCTATGCAAGCTTCACTCTGAAAGGTTTCCGGTTCCGAAATAGCAGTCAGCGGTTTATCCGGTTGATATGGGACGACCTCCTCCTAGCTGGTCCACAGAAGGATCAGACAGGGTTGAGAATCCTGTCTAGCCAAGTCACTGAACACAAATGGTTTCGAACAACCAACTCTACACCATACACGCCGATATAATTAAAAGAGTTTGGAAGAAGCCACGATTCCATTAGCAAGCTCATCGCAAACTCACGGACAATGTCGACGAGACGACTTGCAAATTTTCGAATCTGTAGTCATCCTCCTGACCGACGAACGGGCTGCAAACTAATTCCGGCTTTCCAGTGAGCGCAGCGGGATTCAGTTTGACTCTCTCATGTCACCAAAGCATCGAGAAACTTATCAGGCTCCCCGAAAACGACCGTTTCCAAGCAACGGAGCTTGAGAAAAACTTGATCACCTTCAGTTTGGATTGGAGAGGGAGCGCTAAGTTTTGATTTGGTCCCGGTGGCAAGAAGTCCTCGAAGCCGCCGAGAGAGAGCTGCGTCCTTCGTTTCGGCTGCATACGCATTGAAAATTGATACCCTTGGCCAGCTGTTCCAACTTGTGAGGGAGCGTGCCATGATCGCTCATGCTTCATGAGAAATCGCCACCGTGCAGGTGTGATTGTACAGCTCATTTCTGAAGCCCATTGCTGATTGAAGTTCATCGTTGCTCAAGGCGAATGGACGGCAAACATGTCATGAAACCCGTACTTGATTAAAAAATCTCCGTGACAATTTTGCTCCGCGTAGTCAGAATGATTCCTGTCATACTTGTCCAAATACAAACCCCTTCAAGAGACACCTCCGCCCATCCTCAATATAAATTATCCGCCAAATACAAGCTCTCCTATGTGGAAAACTTATCGAGAACATAGTTGACCAGATTGCCACCATGCGACTCCAACAGCACCCAGAAACCGCCTCTCCGGAACTCAATGTGATAGTTTGGTCAGTTCGGCGGAGAATGAAAAAGTTACTCTCTCAGTCACCATGAAAACCCTTACGCGAGTGTCTTCAGTTTCCCGTAACATGATCGCAGACTTTTCCGCGTTATCTTTGGATGTGTACATTACTGTAGACGACAGCTGCAAGCTCCGATAAATACGCAACACTGTGTCAGGGAAGTATAAAGAAACCGGAGTGTGTCCAGTCCTCATACTATGTATGAGCGTCAACATCCTCCTCGAGGCGAGTAGGAAAGTGTCTAACGAAGAGCGTCGTCCTTGTACCCATTGTTACTCGATTTGGCCCTCGTGAATCAGGGCGAGGGACAACAACTCTCGATTCTATCAAGCGGAAAACAAAAGTTCTCATCCAGATCGTCGCGACTTCCAGTAAGTTAATGAAACCAGCTCTTTGTAGCTTCTCAGTGACCCGTGATAGCCGCGACAACATGATCCTTATGTGTGGACTTCCGCCAATAGCATGCATCCGTAAAACTAGCAGCGGTGGAGAACGGGGCAACAAAGCGACATTCTGGCTTTCGATCATCGACGAAGATCGAAGAGATCCTGTTCAGATCACGAAAGTGGCTTCCCGTTGAACTTGAGCGTCTTGTGTGGGAGAAAACTCAAGCACGTGAGATGAGCGTCAATTTTCAAAGTCGAATCGTTTTCGATATCAAGCGGCGAGTACCCAAACTTCTTGACTTCACTACGGAGGCCCATCTCGAATCTCGACCAATCCAAACAAGGACTCACCAACCATGAGCGCTATTGAGGAACACAAACGGCTAGCGCTCCCCGATCTAATCGGTTGTGGGCAGCGCGCAGGTTGCGATTGAACCGATGATGGGAGTTTCGTTAGGCAGTACCCGAGGAAGAAATAGAAGATAAATTTCCGAATCGAATCCTTGTCAGGAGGGTTTCAAATGAGCGATCGCATTCATTCCAAGCCGTCATCCGTCCGTTCGTCCAATCGATTACAGTCCGGTAGCCCTGAAAATCCGCCCGCCAGTTTGGTGCTTTGGATCAATGCAAACTTCTCGAGAAGTATTCTGAACCCCTTTGGAAATCACATGACGAATGGCCACCCTAAAGCGCAACTTCCTTCGCATGACGTATCCCGAAGCGCGGCGACAGGTCTCGGTTTCGCAGCGATCAGCTGTTTGAGAACTGTCGATCATCGTCATTGATGTACATCAGTTGGGAAATGCAACCGAAGTCTCGGGAGGAGTTCGTCTTCATTGATAGAAGCGCTTCCACTCTCGTCGTCCGAGGACTGACTTGGAGTGCGAGGCTCCGAGTCGTTTTGAGGCATATTTCATCAGTCGAATGAATACTCGGCCCCGGATTATCGGCAGATGCCGGGAACAGTGATTATGCACGATGGAAGAAATTCCCAGCCCGATGTCTCGAGAGAACATCCTAAATATTTCACGTCTGACTGACTAGGCTGCTGGAGAGATGGAACCATCATAAATTGTGCTTCTAGAGAAGGACGCGAGGAAAATAAGCGAGCGGGTGTTCTCCGAAAAATTTCATCATTCGCGCACGACGAATTCGAAGTCTGGTACATGAGTGTACACGCCCACGAGCGAAGATCTTGGGATTGCTGTTCCGAACTCTTTGAGAACGTCTGCTTCGTCTCTCAGGACTCCTTCCTTCGTCGCTGTACAATTTTTGAGAATCGTAATGAGAAATCCGGCTCGTTGCCGCACGAGGTTCTTGGTGTGAGAGTTCAATTAATTTAGCAACTCTTATTCTTGCAATCCGAATCGGAAGAGTTTCCTTCGTTCTTCAGAATTTCATTCTCTTCCCTCGCGCCATGGCAATAATCTTGGGATTGTCGTTCGGGCGGAACTCTTTCGTGGACTCAGCGTGAAATGAGGAACCCTGTGGCCATCATCCATTGAAGCCCTTTTCCCTGCCTGCCGGCCGAGTCTCGGAGAGTGAGGTGAAGACCACGAGGGGGCGATCACGATTGCAAACTCAGCATCTGACCGGAAAGTGTTCTCAATCGTGAAGAACCTGAATCCTATATTGTCAACGGGGCACATGGTATCTCGAAGCCTCCTTCAGCGCCGATATCTCTTGTAGAAAATGACAAAGAATATTCACCGTCATCGTATGATACATAAGGGCTGTGATACGTCGCGACGTATCGAATTCGATCGGGATTCCTTGATTGCGCTTCATCTCGGCAGAGGGTGCTCCGTGTTGGAAGAAATTGTCTGCTTCGGCGACCCCTAGATGCCCTGGCCCGGAGAGGACTCTTCGAGATGGAGGGAGATCAAATTATATTCATGGAGGAAGCTACTAATATCCTCGCGCAGCTCGTTGTGAATCTCTCATTTTCGTAATCTCGAGGCGAATCTACAAACAACCCTTTGATGAACCTCTGAACCACCCGAGCTCATGAGCTGAGACAGATTTCTCGGTCATGATTTGTCATGTCCAGGGGTCCCGAACTCGGAGAATATCTTCTTGACACCCTCGAGAACAGTGCAGCGTATGGTGAGACTCATTTGTTCTCTCGGGGTTCTCCCGCTCCGCCCAGCAACAAGTTCAAAGAGCTTCCCTGCCGGAGCAAACGAGGGGCGCACGATACGGAGCGCATCGACGTCATCAACGACGACACGAATTCTCACTTCTCTTTCACCTCACTCGAACTAAGAAACGCAGAAGCCGTCGACCGATGGTTTGCTGGAACGAGTAAATGAACCGCAGAAAATTCGGACGACTCGCAGAGGAAGAAAGAGAGAGAGAGTCATTCAAACTCATGGAACACTTTCTTATGGACAGTCCAATTTTTCAAACGCACCCAAACGATTACGTGAATGGCATTTGGAAGCGGAAATAGGCTACGCACAGCGTGGCTCTCAAGGAAGAATTGCCAGCTCGGAGTTCCCCATTGAAACCTAAAAAGTGCTCCGTGCCGCTGAGAGGTTGGTGACCGCTGTGTAGTAAGACGGTTCGGAGACCGACCCGGATGGAAATCTTACACTGGGTACACTCAGCTCTTCCGAACATTGGAGCACCCGACAGGCCAAACAGACTCCCGAAGCCTCGTTCGTGAATTCGTCGGCCACTCTGAAACCGTCGCTAGCATCACGAACGGTGGTGTACGAAGAGTTGCCACAGAGTATTTCTAACATCCAGGTCAGGTTGGAAAACAGCAAATAAACTATAACTCGAAACCTTGTAGGTTGGAAGAGAAACTTCGTGCCAAGTCCCTTTTCCCTTTCGATATTTCGTCAACGCAGCCGTCAAGTTAAGGAACACGCGGTTCAAAATTCCGCGTCGAGCTGGAATCCCAGGTTCATCTGCATCCGACCCGAAGGGAGGAGTCCGTCGCAGCGAAATCGACTCCGGCGAGAAAGAGAATTTTGTCGATGCTCAATTTTTTTGGCATCAAATGTCACTCGCCCGCATTTTCCGATGCGACCGGCGATCTTGGAATCATTGTTCGAGAAAGCCACCCTGAGCGATGCCAGCGTCGGAGATCATCAGAATTATCTGACACCTAAGCCCAACCGAAGTTGCGCCAGATCCTGACGAAGCTGCAGCAGGCTGAAATCGCAGATCGATAGAATTGAATCAAAAGCGGATCATCGGTCCCGCTCGTGAAAGTCGGAAAGATCCGGGGGAACTGGCGCCACTCTCTCATTTCTATTCATGAAACTCCTGACCCGTGCTCCCAATTCTGATATGACTTTCAGCAGCATTTGGATGCGAACTGAGCATCAGTTAGAATTCATTGAGTTCTCATGTTCGGTAGGACATGTTCAGTATGGACTTAAGTTTGCCGAAATCCTTATGAAAGCAAGAACAGCAGCTCTCTGGTATCAGCGGCTTTTCTGTAAAGTTTTTCTTGACGCCTAGGGTGGACCGGCATCCAACCGCCAGGGTTGTCCGATCAATGTTGACGTCAAGCGGCCCTCTTCAGGGTTCCGCGTCCAGTTTGTAGTACTTCTCCATTTATAAGGAGGAATCTTGGTTTAAAATTTCCCCCAGTTTTTGCTTTTCGGTGATCTGACAGCGCTCTGGATTTCTTTGCAAGGTTGCGAATTCACGGCAGGAATTCTAATTAAAGTTTGACTCCAGTCTACACCGGATCGTTGTTGGCTGGCTTTGGAATCATTAGAAGTGTGAACAATTGTGCGAAAATGGGCCGAATTCCGATCTTTGTGATCGAAAATTCGGGTACTATCGGGGGGTAGGCCGCCGTGCTGCGAATTCCTTAAAAGCCAAGACGAAGTATACGATAAAAAATAATAGCGAGGGAAAACGGGTCTCTGAACCTCCGAGAGAACAACGACTACGATAACAGCTGGATCACCATACTGATGAGGACAATTCTACGTCGATGTTGTATGTTCAATGAACGTACCATTGTCTACTCCACTTTGCCGTTTCTCTCATGATTGAGTGTTCATGCGACACCGACATGAATTCCGACACGGTACATCCCAATTAGAAACTCAGATCCGCGAATGCCCGGCGCCTCAAAAATCAGATCTGATTTTTCGGCGGTGATCTCCGGAGAAGTCTCTCTGGAATCAGCTCCACTATTGTCGGCCATTCTCATAGTACATCGTTCATCGAACGTTTCGACGAGCTCTTCGAGAGCAACAGTTTTTGCTTATTCGGAAGTTGACATTTCCGTCACTCAGGCTCCTTGAATCTGGGAAGGGCATGTGAATACATATGTGTGAAGAAGATGGTAGGAACCCGAGCGGTGGAAGACGGTCGGATCGGACCTTGAAGCTCGGAGTATAAAAATGCTGAGCACATTTTATGGGGATATGAGTCATAAGATACAAGGTATGTAAGTGTTGAGAAGAATATGTGAACCGTGTGCGCTTGGTATTCGGAAATATAGGAATCGAAAGCGATACTGTCGAGGAAACTTCCTTCAAATCGGCGATTCTGCATTTTGTGCACTCGAAACCTGTGTGTGTTCCCCCGTAGATTGGAGATCACTGTGCTCCCTTCTCGCGCAGTACGAATGTCTTGTTGGTTTTTGGTGCAAGTAGAGTCAGAAATTGAACATTCGAAGCATTCCAAGTTTAGACTCTTGATCGCGGGAGCTTCACTTCTCTGGCATTCTTCTTGTTTCGAAGCGAATCGACGTCAGAATTTCCGCATGGTGGAATCCCGCATCTTACCCCCACCGTGCTCGAAATCTCATTGAATAAAGTTCAAGGTGGGGTCATACTGATGAAGTTTTTGCTCAAAATCCTTATTTTCGATTGTTAATTCGATGAGAATACTGACTTCGTTTCGTTTCGCAGCGGACAAAAGTTGAGAAGCTAGTTTGCAGGCTGCACAGCACATGTAGTGATTCTAGGAAACAATAAATTCGTGAAAAAAACCCACAGTTGAGTTGTGATACAGAGCTTTGGCTCTGGTTCTCGATACGGGCGAGAAATCTCGAAGCCACAATTTTTGAATCAACATACCTTTCGCGGCCTCCAACTTGAGCCGTCGTACAGATGTGAAGGATATAAGTCAGCATCAATTGTGGTGATCTCATGATCATTGTCGTTCATAACACGGGATGATGGCGAGTTTTCCTGCACTTTCACTGGATATTCACTAGAAATTGACAGCCCAACCTCTTTGTTTGGGGAGATCCTTTCAGTTCCTCGACAGAAAAGCGCGTGTTAATGTCTGTTGGTGTTGGAAAACTTCTTCACGGAGCTTTGCAACTGAGGAAAGGGTCTCGAGGGTGAGGTCCCGAGGAGAAGGGCTCTTGCAAACTGAATCCCGATCGGGGAATCGGCAGGGGAAATGAAACAAGCCTCTTTTTTGTCACGCAAAATGTCTCCGTTCTTAACAACTTGCTGTTTGGTCCATCCCCGAGACGGATTCATTAAGAAGAAGAGTTCAAGTAAGAAGTTTCCTCCTCGACGACTCCTCCTATGTAAACAAGGGAAACTGAGAATCTGTTTTCTGTGATGGATCGTCTTCACGCAGGCCGCGAGCCTGAACTCGATCTGTTTCAGGAATATTCTTTCTCGCTGTGATCTGAGTTTTTGATGTCTCTCAATCATGAACGAATTTGTTCATGTAGGCATTGAGTTAGATGATCCCTGACACGTATTGATTCAAGCACACCTCTACTCTCCACCGTCTGCCGCGACTGCACATATTTTTCGATATTCCTTCGTCGCGAAATGCCCGTGGAGTGATTGACCTCCTCCAACAGGCGTCAGTCTCCTTGGCTTCCATGTCACTTTGGGAAAATAAGGTGAGGAGGGAAGGAGCCGTTTCCTAACTCGGTGAACAGTTTATCATTCCAACTCGCATCTCCAATGCCTCCATAGAACATCTTTCCGTTGTGATTTCCATATCTGTGTGAAGATCTGGCTGCACCGTCGATAAATAATTTGCTCATGGAAATGTAGCCGGCACCGTCAGAGCTTGTCAGTCGTCGCAAGGGAAAACGTTGCATCAAAGACTGTGTCTGACAAATATAGGCGGATTGTCATTCATTCAACAGTTGTGACTTCTTACGTCAGGCGCGGCTATCGTAGACACCGAGTGTGATGAAATAGCGGGGGAAAACACACAAGCAGTTCAATCGTGGAAGGAATCTTTTGCATAGAGTGCGTAATTTCGATCCCAATCTATTTATTTGATGTTTGTGGCTTGATGACGATGTTGGCTTCCGCCTTTTCTTTCATTCTCAGCTCTTCACGCATAGACAAAGCTGAGTGACCTCTTCCAATCCATCGAAATGAACAATGATGAGGGGTCCACCGACATATCTTGAAATAATCTCCAGAGCGATCTCGACATGGGGTAGATCGCAGTGGTAAAAATTGAAACAACATTTCAAAGGCCCCTCAGAATCAGACGGATCGTGTTTCGAAGGGATCTTTAATCGTTCATCCGCGTGAAGGCGATTCAAAGCTCTACTCGCCAGACTTCGTGGAGATTTCTTCGACGCCACTCACGAGCTGATAGCTCCATTAATCGAATTGATGGGAGTAATTAGTTCCCCCATCAGTGAGTCAGAATCTAACGGTCTTCAGGCGATCAAACGAAAGTTTGTGCTACCCGCCAAGCTGTTCATTTTCCTTACACGAACTCTGGAGTATTGCCTCTGTTCTGTCGGAATATTTTGGCCTGGTTTAATGTTGCTTCCTTGAATCCCTTATGTCGAGAACGCGGCGCTGTCCGTGGCCGTAATGAGTCTCGAGGGGAAGATTTCTGAGGAGTTTCAGGAGTGATTCTGTATTTCCGCGGGTGAGTCCATTACTCTAGTTTTTCGGGATCCTCTTCTGTGATGGAATTATTCAGTGGGAAGTGGGAACCATTAAGCACGAGTTTGGTGAAAGAATCAGCTCCATTCAGCTCTTGAAATATTCATTGGCCGCCTCAACTTCCTCGTAGTTCTGAACATTTCTCGCCGCCTCCTGTTGTCGACAACTCAGGAGTAGAACCCTGACATTATGGATAATCAATGCGCCGTCGGATGCAGAGCCGTTCCAGCGTCTTGCTAGAACTAGAGCGCATAAATCAACTCCAGTCTTTCCCGGGTCCCCAGCCCGATGTCTCAAGGTCTTTCCATGAGAATGGCCTTTCTCACGACAACTCCGGGGGTCTGCATTCCGGCTACAATTGCTCGGAGGCTAAGTGAGACAATGTAACGTGGATGTGGGAAGTTGATTCTTCTTTCCTCAGTGGAGGAAATCAGCCAAACGAAAGCGATGGATGATACCTCGCTAGCGTTGAGCGTTGCATCGTCTTGGCGAGAACCGGTGTCCATGACATCCTTCACTACCGATTCACTTCGTAAACTTTCCTTCCAAGGAGCGATTTCTGAATTGCAGTCCTTGGTGAGCTGAGGGAACTCATGACCCGGGCTGTAAATTTGTCGCGGAACGCGACTATTCCGCGATTATCGTGGAATCGAGATTATTTCGAGATTATTCGTGAATCTCCAAGCGAAGGCCATGTTTGAAGAAAGTCGAGGATTGGTCTCGGCGATCAAACCTTCGTCCCCTCAGACGCCGGAAAATTTCAGATCTATCTCCCAAGAAATCGACCGCTACCGACAGCTTTGTCCCTTAGACAAAATGCTTCGACTTTATTGCTCTTCGGAAGGATTCTGTTCGAGTCTCGATCCAGAGAAGCACGCCTGGAGCGATTCCCGCGGTGTTCAGTAACAAAATTTAGGTTATCCGAAGCGACAAGGATGGACACTGATGCATAAACAAACGTTATGAACCTTGTCTGGAGGTAATTCAGAGTACAAACTCAGATGAATTTGACGCGTCTCCATGTTAGGACCACGCAGCGCGCTCGATCGTGAGAAAGTTCGTCCTCCACCAATCGCTTTCCCCTTCCGCAGCTGGTCGGTGGCCGTCATTGACAGTATTGAGGGCAAGGTGTGAAGGGCACATCTCAACAAATGATTTGCGGCAACGACGCTCGGACAGTCAGCCTTCTTGACCTTGCGCTGAAATCTACCAGTACCTGAATAATGAGGACTAGCTCCTGTCTCCTCATTATTTACAGTTGGATCTCGCTTCAAAATATTGTCTGTTTTTTTCTCTAGTTTTCTGAAATTCTAGAGAAACTCGCTCGACCCCGTGGGGCTGAGGGTTGAACGTCGGTAATGATGCTGAAATCTCCGTATGGTATTGTACGGCAATTAATTGATCCAGATCTGCCTCCTAGCGCGAAGTATATGTCGGCTCTTCTTCAACTCAGATGAATTGACTCTCGAGATATTAAGACGAAAAGTGGATTCCCCGTCGATAAAAGTGACTTCAAAACACAGTTCTTCTCTCTGAGATCTGAGAAGCTTTTCTCCCTCGACCGCTCGACGAGCAATGACCACAAGCTGCCATAGACGGATTCGGTGACGTAGTTCCTTCGCAGGTGCTACAACAGTATGATCTCGGAGGAACGGAAGCTCCCTCATTCCATGCACAAAATTCAATAGCATCGAGCATTATATTTGTGTACCACTACCGATGCGATGTCAACTTGGTATTTGGATAATACCAGAACCCCAATGTTAATCGTGGCCTCAAGAATATTCCGTGTCTGAGGATTGGTTGGCTCAGAGTTTGACGCTGAAGTTCTCGCTCCGTGAAATTGAAACGCCCGCGCTTTGAATACGACCCCGTCGCACCAGGATCAGTTTATAAAAATTTGACCTCATCGGGAACGAGTCCCCCATTGTCGTCGAATATCGATTATGGGATTGTGACTTTCTGCCTCCAGGGTTCGCACTCGGATCATGACTCAATTTCTCTGAAATGAATCATTCAATCCAGATCATCTTACCCGCCAAGTACGGGTAACTTTGAGGACTGAGTGAACGACAAAATGGCACCAAGACGGAGGCTCCCCGAACGGCTCTGAAAAACGACGACTCGAGCTTAAACCAATCAACGATGTCACAAGAGGTGACCCGAAGGTATTGCAGGAAATCCATATGTCTCACTATCTAGAATCAGCTGTGGCTGTTCGCTCTCGTCCGGGTATGAAGCAGACGCTGATTGCAGGTTATTGATTTACCGATTGCATATCGACATGATTCGTCGAACACTACAGCTAGGGGCGTATTTAAGAATTCGCCGTTCATAGGAAAAAACGAAAATATTCACCTTCTCGAACAACCTCGGAGTACTTTTCAGCGCCCTCGCTTTCCTCTGGAACATGGTGGATCGCTGAAAATTCGCCGCCGATCCGTAATTTGCTGCTCTACGCAGGTGCCCAGTGCGCCTGTAAAATACGCTCCTGAAGAAGGTGGTGATACCTGTCACAAGTCGAATCGGGAAATTCAATTGGGGATCGGAACGAATAGAGACACGTCGGAGAATAATTCTCGCGAAGGGTCGTCAAAAAATTGGCAATTTCTTGTCTCTACCAACCGGTCGGCCGCGGCCCATAGAAGCAGCCATCCAAGCAGCAAAGCTTCTATCAGAAGCTTCTATGCGACTCCATCCGTCAACTTCCTGAGCGATTTCCACTCGTTCCTAAGCGCGCTGTCGTGCCGTTTAGCCTTACAAGTGGAGGTTCGAAATTGAGAAAACGCGTGGAGTATGTGGCCCCTCGAGACATCTTCTGTACTGTAGAGTGTCGAGGATCCCAGCTCTAGAATTCAGTGCTCCAACCGGCGCAACGAGGTTTTGGCTCACCGAAAGAATCTCTGGAAGGTAGATACGGTCGTGATTACAATTTATTATTAGTTATACGTCAATATACATTTGAAATTCGTGCCGCTGAGGGCGTTTCTCCGCGACAGAGCTATAAGAGTACCCAATCCTGACGCTTGATGTCGATTATGTCATGCCAATACTCATATCCGTGATATCCTGCGAATGTTTCACTTTCATTCATTACAACGTTTCGACCTTTCAGTGGAAATGTCCGACAACGACAAACAGACCATCTTGGACAGCCTGCGGGTAGAACCCTATAGAATAGATCTGGATGTCATAGAGAAACTGCTGTCTTTTGATGCAGAGACTCGTAAAGCTTACCTGTCGGAGCCGCAAGCTAAATACTGCGAAGAAACACGCGGCGAATGTTTACTGAAGTTAGCTGCCAACAATGGACAGTTCGAGGTGGTTTCAGATTTCGTGAACAAAGTTGGATTTGAAATTGAACAGACTCAGCAGAATGAATACAACCAATTGGACTGCATCAGCCGTGGTTACACCGAGCTTGTCGAGCTGTTCGCCAGTAGGATCGGCGTCGCGCGGGATTGCTTGAAAACCTGGATGAATATGTTGGATCCAGACGATGAAAAAGTCGAACGCATTCTCGATATCCTCATAGAAAACGGACTGAAACTCGAGCATGCGAAGTCTCGCATTCTTTATGATTCGCTGCACAACAACTTTGATGAAATGACAATCCAAACGAAGATATTATTTCAGAGAGGTCTCGCTTACAGCAATGCCGATATCAGCGAGTGTGCTCTACGAAAAGCAGCCGTATGGGGTAAAGACTCCGTTGTAGAACTATTCCTGACAGGGAATTCACATACTGCTGACGAAGCCGCTAATGCCTACGAAATACTTCAGATCGGTTCCATGCGTCCCAGAGTTATGGAGATCCCTCTAGACGAACACGGTCTGAATTATTTCAGAAAAGCTCAACGAATTCGAGACGAAGCAAAGATAAAACGGACTTTGCCTGTAGAACGAAAATGTTTTGAAACCATGGAAGAGATACTCGAGTTGGAGAAGCAATTGAACGACAACAAATTGCTCGATTTCGTGAATCAATGTTACGCTTTATGCAGAGCGCATGATTTCTCGAATGAGCCCTTCAGCGATCCTATGGGTATTTACGATCTCCAAACTTGGATGTTCTACTATCTGGAGAATTATCAAGACGCGCTGTCATTATATTTGAACACTGAGCTCGACCCCCGTCGTTTCTTTCATAACAAATACAAATCGGCGATCGCCAGATTGTTGCTCGAGTGTCCTCAACCAGATTGGCAGGAGGTGGTGATGATTTTTCACACTCTCAAATCAATGGAGTATCAATCTAACGCAGCGATGGAGATTTATCGAAACATTGACCTCGACGTCCTCAAAGGAACATTGGAACTGTCGGATTCGCCTCGAATGATTTGTACACTTTTGCTGAGTTATGTTGCCGACATAATGCAGTTCACGATTTCGGAAATCCTACTCGAGTACGTAGAACTTTTACTGGTGTTAGGAGCTGAAGTCAGCATGACCAGCAGGGAATACAAAGCTCTTGAAGAACATCTGGGGAACATCAGTGTGAAGAAAATGTGGTGGCTTCCTCCGGACGAGTTAGGATATGAGAAATGTGAAGACGCCTTCGATCCAACAACCTTGTATCGTTTGCTGAGTGCTCGTTCAGCATGGACGCATAGTAACCGCTTCAAACTGACTATCGAAGCCGTGTTGAACGCAGCTTGCTGTCAAATGGACGCACAATGTTTTCCTCTGATAAAAAATCTGCAGTTCGGCGTTCTGAGACTGAAATGTCTCGCTGCGAAAAAGTTGCCTCGCTCTGCCTGCCAGAGGCTTCCAGTGGCATTAGGCCATTTGGTGAGGAAACACAAGTGATATATTCTACTTTTTTTTGAAGCTCTTCTACATGTCAAATAAAGAAACGTACTGGAGAGCTCCGAACGATTTCCTATTTCTCTCTGACAGGCAGCTTCTTTTGTGAGAGAATATCGATATCACGAGAGTCCCCTCGAGCGGTCAGGAATACTTCTGGAAGGCCGAGAATCTCTCAGATCTCCGTCAAAGAAATCAACGGTGGATTTCAGCCACCGTGTTTTTCATTGGTCCGGTACGGGGTCCACGAGAGGCACTTCGTTCCATTGGCCTCTCCAGAAGGGAAAAACAAGGAAAGGGGGGAGACTCGAGTAAGAGTCGCAATCGGCATGACCATCAAGAATATTTGGCTCGCGGCTCACCCAGTGACTCAGCTTCTCCTAATTGGTCGTTTCACAGAATGACTGCAGCCGAGAAGATGCGCAAAGAGTGCGCTATGAAATAATTAGGAGGACTCAAACTGGAAACCAAGGGGCGGCTCAGGAAAGTAAGTTTCATCTTCGGCAAGACATTCTCGAGCGAGTTCCATATCTGTGCGAACAACTGTTTTCTTCGATGTAGAACTGCAAGTCTGAGCATCGTACTCAAGTTTCGTGACGTGTGTTTCCCCGAAGGGGTGTTCAGGCCACTCGAGTGCTCCAATGGCCCTTCACTCATCACGCTTCCAAACTGTTAGGTAGCAACGTCCGATAGATCGTACAAAGTTTTCTTTCCGAGGATCGCGTCCTCCTTGCTCGGTGTGCACGAATCCTTACTCGGGTTGATCGCTTCCCGATTCTTTCACAGTCAGAACCTCCTTGGTTGAGCATCCACATTAAAAATTGCAAGAGGCAGTGTGAGCGGCACTATCGTGAGAGTAGCGGGCAACGGCAGATGAGTCAAATCTGCTGATATGAGACGTTTGGAGGACGTGCTTCTCTGCTCGTCCCCATACATAGATGGGGTTCATATCGGTTGATGAACCTTTTTCACAAGATCAGATCAAAGCGCCTTGACCAACGATACATTTCCTCGCAACAATTGCCCTGTTCTCGTCTGGATTCGTCGTCGCTGAGGGAGTCCGCTTGTCTCGACGTGTCCCATTTTTCTCTTCCGTTTCGTGTCACCATGAACGGCTCTTACCGGCAGCAACGCCAAGGATGAGTTTGGAATCCTTTCGAGACTTTCGAGACGAGGATCCGATAGTCGAAAAAAAACACGATTTTAGGAGGAAAATAATTGATTTAATCACTTACATCCGGAGAAGTCTCTTCGCCTCGAGCTTCAACGTGAAAGTCACAATGCAATTTAGTTTTTCGATTGACGAGGAATTTGATGAATGGTTGTTTCAAATGGATAATATCAGTCTCGATATTATAGTTTTCGGAGGGATGGCAAGTTATGGAGTTTGAAAGTCTTGCACAAACACTGGAATGCCTTACTTTCGGGAACATCGTAGAACCGCTCAATTTCAGAATCTAACAATCGATAAATAAAACGGCCATCTCGAACTCAACATGGAACGGCATCTTCGGATACAATGAGCGGAAGAAGTCTTAGTCTAGCTATATCGGTTGCTTCTCTCGATAGGAATAAGTGTCGCGAAACAAGGACGCTTACTTTCGAACTTCGCTATTCGTTGGGAGGGTTACCGCGAACTTTTGTTTGAACAACTAGGCCGCTTCACGCAGCAAAACAAATTTCCATCTCATAGACTATATACCAGTTGGAGAACAAAAATCAGGAACAGTCCAGTTGATTTTGCGGAGGAGGGGGGTATCGGACCGTTCAAGTCGTTTCGAATAGGATACTGCACGAAGATCTTTATTCGTGCACACCCAGCAACTGTTCTCTCGCTTCTCGAATTCGTCTGGCTTCAGCTGCGATTAGCGCGAGGACGTCGAGCGATTCCTTATCCGGGTCTGTCTCGTTTTCAGCGATCGGTACCTGCATGAGAATCTCTTTTGTCAGTAATCAATGATGACGAATCATTTCTGGGGTGTGCCGAGTGCAACATCAATGACAGAACATTGTCAGCTGAGCCGCATGCCTGAATTCGCTTCGTGTCTGCCAGACGCGATCAATACCGATCAGGGTTCCTGCTCATGCAAAACTTGAGCTGCTTGGGGAAGCTATGTGTTCGTAATAAGAAAGCAACTCTTCATGAGATGCTCTGACTTTGCAAGGAGCTCTGATCGGAGTCAGCGTGCTCTAAGAGATGCACTTTACACTGATCCATGAGCACTCGGGGTTCAAACTGATCTGTTCGCAAGCCGTGAACAAAAAAAAAAGTAGTGCATAACTCAGGGGACGGAAATCTTTCGTGACATCTTCCTGGATTTGAGGGGGAATCGGCGAGCGTGTCTTCCAATTTGAATGTTGTAGCGACCTACCGGTTTTCACGGTTTCTTGCTAATGATAAGGTCTTGCTAGATGTCTATGATAACACTGTTAATGGAAAAACGAAACAAAAAAAGCGAAGATGCGACACAGACCTTTTACTTACAGTAACCTCAGCAGGCTGAAGTTTGAAGTTGAACTGGAGAGCTCCTTTGTTCTTGTTAAAGTCAGGAACGTTCAACGTCACTCTTTGAGCTTCGTATCCTGGTGCAGAAGCTTGAAGCGTATACTGGCCTGGAATGAGGACAGGCATCGATCAGAAAATTAGCAACGACCCATCAACAACTATATTGTCTCCTGCGATCGGACTCGAGATTCACCTGGGAGTACAATTCGCCAGAATTCACCGATCTTGGTCGTGGTGACGTCGTGCTTCATGTGCACCGGTATGCCTCCTTCCCCGAGGCTGAAAACCGAAATCTCTGCATTGCTGACTGGCAGGTTCGAGAAAGCGTCAACGACGAAACCCTTCACTCCTTGATGTGTCTGTAAAATGAATCAGCTTAAATCTCTATTGTGAATTTGCCTAACACCTGGCGCAGCGTCTTCAAATCATTTGACGAGAAGCTGGTCAAAACGAACTCACCCTCCACATGAATTCGAGCAGCGCACGTTTGTTCCTCTCCCATTCAGCTCGGAGCTCGCCAGTTGGAGGGTATTTGTCACAGCCCAGTTCCAAGGTGATTTCTAAATCATTCGACGACAGATAATTGAAGTCCTGCATACCGCCGGCGACAGCATACCATGCCGCTCCATTGGTTATACCTGAAATTAGCGATTTAGTTGAAGAACGGTGCTTCCGATTTCACTTGAAGCCTTCCTAGAGTCAACACAGCGGACTTCGTTCAAGCGGATTCTCCGTCCGCTCTGAAACCGCGAAGCTCCATGAAGATCGTGTTGAACGTAAACTATTGGCTCTTGGAACTTGCTGCCGGGACTCATCGGTGGCCCTTGTGTCACATACCGACCCTCGTGGAAGAAACCGATGGTGAAGCGAGCGTTCTGCAGCCGATCTCTAGCGTCAATGGTCCATGGTAGGAACCGGAAGTTCGTTAACCGTCCACCCCCCTCCTGCACGCGGAGACTCAAAAAATCTCAAATCCATCTTGTCCTGGGGAGTTTCGAGACGCTCTCTGTTTGGAATGGGTCGATCGGAACACACGAATTCATCCGAAAACGAACAAATCTCAAGACCGACGTAAGTAGTGCCGCAGAAATGAGTCAACTCAAGTGGCGAACTGACGGTCACGCTCGGTTAGCGTGGATATTGTGTCTGAGAGAACGAGACCCCACCGGCACTTTTTTTTTCATCGAAATGTATGGATTGGGAACTATGACCGTTTGAGAAGCGTGTTATTCGTGATCTCAGTACCCGCAGCTCTGTGACGCGGTGGCAAATCCGCGCTCTGAGAATGGCCAATTTGTCAAGTGCTCGTTTCTCCTGATCCGTACATTTCCGTAGAAAATAATACCGATGGGTTTTAGTGGTTCAAGCGAATCTGGATCACCTCGAGAAATCCAAGTGTCCACATCAGCGACGTTTGTCCCACAATTCAAGCAACGTTTCCTTCCAATGTGATATTTGCCGAATCATTTGAGCGATCATTTGTCCTATTCATTCGCTACTACCGTTGCGAGAGGATGACGATCGAACATTCAGACTGGTTTCGTATTGGATGTTCTCCAAGAACTAGAGGTGATCCAACGCTCCTGATTCGCATTGGAAACCGAGACAGCGAATTTGCGATAAGTTGGATCACAAATTTTCCGGTAGGTATCGAAGTCATCTGGCCCAGGGCGAACCATACAGAACTCTCCGATCATTTTCTGTGCGGGATGTTCAGACCATAGCTGACCCAGAGAAGTCGGATGTGCGCGCGCCCGAAGTCGTAACATTGTCAATCGACTATACACTCATGGCCAAGAAGCACAAAAACGCCCCGATCGGTGGGTGAGTTGAAGGAAACGTTAACTTGGTCGCTTGGTCCGTTGTTCACCGTTTTTTTTCTTCGGTCGCCTGGCAAGCTGCCTGCCCTACCCTTTCAATTTCTGTTTGGACACGGATTCACTTGAGACTACGCCCACCGGCGACCCGAATGCATAAACGCAGTCTGTCTCGCTCTGCTTCCACTAAATTGAAGAATGGCGACAAGAAGGTTTGACCCGCTTGATCGAGAAATCAGACCAAGTCTCAAATGCGGTTGAGAATGGCACGAGCTGAGATACGGACTGCTCTGAAACTACAAACAAACCTTTGGTATTCTGGAAGCCGTCACTCGCTTCACAAGACCTTCCGAGATGCATTTCGGGGTGATTGTCGGCGTAGACTCGAGCCAAATGTCTGAACACATCATCGTCCGGGGATGCCGTGTATCTGAATGAGGGAACGTTTGTCTCGTTTGCTCATTGAGTCTGCAGATCTTTCTCACTGGATAAATTTTCAGCATCGATCGGGGAGTCCAAGGAATGGCAATAACAGTTCAATCATACCGTCTTGAAGATCCATCCGTGGTGTCGTCGAACGGATAATTAGCGACTAAGGCTCCACCGTGGAGGTTCGCGGAGAGCACGAATGGCTTAGAGATGATCCACTCGATGACAGCTCGCGTTTCCGGTTGAATCTATGAATTTTCGGAAGTGATTTCAAATGAATTTATCACTTTCTCTCTGGAATCGGTCGAAGTGTGTCCGAGTACATACAGCATGATCGAGGTTTCCGTCGAACAAGTGGTGAGCCTTGGCATTATCGTTCTGAGTGCGGATTTGGTGGAATTTCTTATTCAGGTTCGGGAAGTCGCGGTTGAGATCAACGTCGTTCGCGTTGCCACGTCCGGTCAACCAGTCGCGCTTCGCCTAGAAACACAATCGTCGCTGAGTTTTACGCCGTTTCGGAATCCTTCGTACATTACCAGAATATCGACGTGGGGAAGTTCCCTCTCTCATTGACTTTTTTCCTCATGTGATATTGGGATGGGGGCAGTGGAAGGAAGACCGAGATGTCAGTGGCCGAGTTAGTCGTGTGGAGTTGAAATCATTCACGATGTTCTCCTGACCGAGATTAGTTCTTCATGAATTTAGTGGAGAAGGTGGAAAGGGTGAGTAGAGACAGACAAATTTACCCTGAACCAAGCGTTCCATAACAGACCGCGTTCAATTAACTCCGGGTACCAGCTGCAAGCACCGTGAGATTCTGATCCATGGGAGTGATCGTTCCCAGTTGCTTCCAAAAACTGGTCTGTCTTGACTCACCCACCACAAGCGGAGTAACTGAGGGAAAGCTTGGGAAGCACTGCTTCTCCCAGATCTTACTTCAGTAGCTTTATCCCAGCCGTCGGGATTCATCGACGGCATGATGTGGATCCTTGTAGTGTTGATTAGGCGAGAAATCTCCGGGTCACCAGCGTTGTACTGCTTGCACAGGTCATCGGCAAGTTTCAGGAGGAGTTCGCGGCCGAGGACTTCGTTCCCGTGCATGTTTCCTACGTATTTGAATTCTGGCTCGACTGAAAAAAAGAAAAGAAAATACGATCAGTATATCAAGTGACCCAGTTTCAGCTTTTTCTTAGTCATCCCTCAGTTTGGCTCCTCTTTCTCTGAATTTTTTTTCGAAAGATAACCGGGATATAGCGGAGCGTATAGAATAATTAGAACTAATTCACATCGGGTACACTCGAGAAGTTGGGAAAGAAGGAAGGACGGAAGGAAGAAAGAAAGAAAGCGAGGGCGGATATCACGAGATGTCGACGAAGAAACTAACAGCGGATGTTTGAAAGTGCCGGATGTCTGTCCGTCTGTCTTTGCAATGCTGACAATGAAGACGACACGTTCAGTTGGCTGGAACGCTTTGCTTTAAAAATCCGCAGTCGAGCATTGCACAACAACCCGTCGTGGTAGTCAGTGGCTCGGCTCTGTTGCAAAACAACAATGCTTGTGGACGCTCCCATTCGTTTTCATTGGCTAATTTAGACAAAACGAGCGCACGTTTAATACTGAGAAAACTGACTCTGGACGTCAAAATAGTTTAGATCGCTCACTTCTTTCGCTTATCTCAAATGCTTCCACAGAATTTACGGCTCGGCGGCGTCTGGATGTCGCTTTCGTCTTATCGAGGCAAGCATGGACGAAGAAGTTACCTGGCTATCGATTCATAGTTGCACACGACGCGTCGTCTTTATACACAAAGAATCAACGATGATCGAAAGGCTCCAATTCATGCTGTGTCCGTACTGTCTGATCGAACCGGTTTCTCAATCATGCTAAGTCAAAGTATAAACACGAGGCGAGTATGGATCTGTTTTCTTCTGGGACGGCTTCGACTGGAACATCTCAATTTGAGCTTCCCAAGGAAAAGAAGATCATTCGATTAGTAATTAGGCCCCTGCTACGCAGAAATAGATAACACAAAGTATTGTATTCTAGCCGAATACCTCATGTCAAGGGAATTTCTGAAGTTGCCATTAGTTTCCGGGAAGCGTGCGATTCGAGATAAACGGGAGCGTTCTTTTTCTTTTGATTGACAAAGTCCCCGAGATGATTCGCCGTTAGATAAAAGCGGCAACGTGACTCGGGAACCTTTTCTCGTTGTGAGCGGCCCGAAACTCCTCACAAGATCTCTCGTTTGATTCTAGCTTTTGTTTCCGATCACGAAGCAATTTCTCACTGCGAATTGTTTCGCAGGATTCCGTACCGGCTTCGATCATCCGATTCTTTCAGACCAAGCGATTTGCAGCTGCTGCAGAATTAACTGCCGAATCAAAATAAGAGAAAGCGATCGATGAGGTACCAATTGTCAGAAATAAACTGAATCCTCCGGAAAGAACCAGTTGTTGGGAAACCTCATGGATCAACATCAATGGATCAGATGAGAAAAACGGTACAGCCGAAATTCGGGGCGATCGCCAACCGGTTGAACGTCCTTGTCTTCGATCAAGGCAAAAACTCGCAGGTAAGGATTCCAATGTGGGTGATTGCCGTTGCCGTTTCCGATCCAACCGGCGTGGATTCACCCATCGTTTCAAGATCACCTATTCTCGTGGAAATCTCGATGTTTCACAATTTAATTGCTGCCTCGAACCGTTCCGATGTAGTGACCCCAGAGGATAGTTGCTGCCGGCCTTTTCCCGTCATCCTTGCCACGTACCGAAGTCCTTTGTTACCGAAGGAAGGACGCAGACAGTCAAGAATTCCCGAAACTTCCGTCATTTGAATTCCAACAAGTTAACACTGTGACGCCTGCTGTATATAGTTTTCCAGATCACCGAGAAGGCAGCACCCATCCGACCCGTTTGTCTTGAAAACGTATATTTCAAGACATTTTCCAAATGATTCCGCGGCCGATCCAAAATTCTCCTCTGCACGACATTAGGCACTATCTTGCTGCTATCATCATTTCAAATATTCTGGTATCACACTGTTCACGGTGATATTCGCCGAATCGCTGTTTTGTGAATGAAGGGTGGGAGCCAGATTGTAATTCAACACGATGATGCTGATTTTTGCAGATCAAATCGAATCAATCCGAAACGGCGGATTGGGAATTTAGGGATGGGACTTCTCATCACCCAACGATCACTTTGCTCCACTGGAATAGGCCGAATGAAGAATGACGGGAATGGAATGACGCGAAACTCTCGAGATCCAGTTCGTTTGTTCCGACTACGTAGTACTCTTCTTCGGAACAAGATGTAGACGGTAGAACCTCATATCGCCAGAGAATATCAGTTTAGCACCCGGAACCGTTTCGCGTTCTTGAAAACGCATTAGGCTTCGTTTTTCTCTTCGCGCAGAAATTAACTGAGTGAATTAGTCGGTTTTCTGAGCTCCCAATGAAATTCTTCTTTCAGAAATATACGCGGGTAGATTCGCACCGCAATCACAATCGAGATTTCGCGAGACACCGAACAAGTTGGAGCCTTGCAGCCGGGAAGTGGAAGGCGGAAAGCAGAACAGAGAAAACTGAAATCCCGAGACCGCGCCGCCGCGGAAACACAACATACGAAGTTCGAGCGCCTGCTCCGACGTGACCTACGAATGAGGGTTCGGAGCCTGCCCTAATGCCTGCTTCAATGGAATTTGACGCTGGCTGTTCTGTGGATGTCGATCACAGATTCACTCGAATGTGTGTTTTCAAATGTATCGCAAAGGATTACGGGGAGGAATACGCAGGAAGATGTGGATCAGGATCCTCAATCTCGAGGTCCATATGGCACATGCGGTGGTTGCCAGCAGGTGGCTCATACTCACGCGGCTCATGGACTCCGGGGTTTCCGGAGAACTCGATGACAGTCAACGGCCAGCCCTTCAGGGATCGGTAGTTGAGTTCGTAGAGAAGAGTGATCGAGGGACATTCGTTATTGATTCTTTCGAGCTCTTTGTTAAGCTCATAGTTGTTGTGATGCTTGAACTCGAATCCACTACGCTGAAGACCTTCGGTTGTTGAGATGAGAGCGAAAGCCACAAAGAACAGCCACATCATTGGCCTCTTCACAATTACTCGGCCAGCTGACCGGCGCATCGCACCTTTTCCTCACTTTCGCTGTCAAAAACTCTCAGAACACAAATCACAGTTTTCTGTTGTCTCCAGGCACGATGCGCGGTTGAGGCATCCGTACTACTCGCTGGAAAAAGAGCCGTCAGTCGAAGGGGAGAGTGCTGCAGTGGAGGGGAAGAGCGGAGGAGTCGCCATCCATCCAACCAACCAACCAACCAAGCAACCAGCCAGCCAGCCGGCAACCAACCAACGAACCAACCGATGGATCGACAGACCGAGCGAACGTCCAACCGACTAACCAGGCAGCAAGCGAGTCTGCTAGCAGTCCTGCAGAGGTGCTAGCTTCGACACAACAACGTAGCGCCGTGAAGTATAATAGAAGACACGCGCGCGCATACGTACATACACACTTACACGCGTACGTAAGACGAGAACTGACGTCATTCGGAACCACGGTCCTCTGAATGCTGTCAGTCGGCCACCATAAATTGATTTTCTAAGGAGGTCCTTAGCCAGATTGGCTTCTTTGACAGCTGTCAGACTATCGCTCAGTCCTATGTGAAAAATCACGAAATGAGCTTGACTCCGATGCCTCTGAATGCTCTGAGAATTGCTGAGAGTTCAAACGATCTGAAACAGGAAGTTCGGATTACTCGAGAATTTGATATGCCATATTCGCATTTGTCGGCAGTCGCTCTCAACGAACTGAACGTGATTCAGATAAGCGGCGGCTCATAATCGCCACGATCATCGCCTCATCAGAATTTTTTTTGTGGCCTGTCAACTTTCTGGACTATTTTAGGCAACTCGATCCTCCTATAAAAGGCGGCCGATGAAGAATCAACTCAAGCCGAAAATACCGGAACGCGGCGGGAACGCCAGGGACGAGCCTCTGAAGCAAATAGCAGGAGCGTAGTATCGATGCCGGACAATTTAAAGTCTCCGAGTCGGCTCTGTTGGTGGAGACAGAAGTCAAAAACAGCAAGTGATCTTTCAGAATCAGCTCTGTCGAGATGGATGAACTACCCATTTTTCAGTCACGAGTTGAGGAATCGTTCACTTTCAATCTTCGCCGTTCGCATCAGCGTACCCTTTCTCATTAAAAGCGAGTGTGAGATTGACGGCGTTTGAGAGCACTTGACCAATGGACTCATGGGAACTCCGATGCATGTGGCGGCTAGCCCGGGGACCGACTCGAGTTTCTCGCTTCTCTTGATTGCACTGAAACTCTATCTTTGGGCTTCCCAGTCCTCCCACGTTTCTTCGGCATTAGAAGTTGTGATTCTGACGCGACGAAATGATGACACGTTTTGAACAAGGAGCCACAATGCCATTGTGAGATCAAGGCGGTTAATACCCCGACGACAAGTCTTTGGTTGAGGCTTGCCGTACATCGTAGTTATCGCCTTGAGCAGCTATGTCAGCGATGGGTCATGGCAAACCTTTGTCCAAAGTCAGACTACAGGCACCACTTGTAGAAAAAAAAATGCGAACGAGAATTTAGGGACAGTGTGTCGGAACCATCGAAAAAAAAGAATCTAAAAGAGCGATGCTTTTGAGAGACAAATGGTCGACGAAAACGTGATGGAGCAAACTGCGCGCCCGAAAGTCAGAAGGCCGAATTCATCCGGCTTCCAACATGAATAACGAGCCATAGTTGGACGCGCTCCATTGGTTTGGTGAAGTGCACAGAGTGTCAAGAATTCCCCTAGACCCCCCCCCCATCCCCTCCCCCCCCCATCCCCTCCCCTCCCCCCTCCCGAAAAGTCTTGAGTCGATCTTTGTCAATAATCATTGCCACCGATTCTCATCTGTGTTCTCATCGATGAATCGCTTCACTCAACAATCTCGAATTTGAGCTCGAAACGACTTGTTGCCTCGGAGAGTTTCCGAACATGAGCAAAACTCGCTGCAAACTTGAAAGAGATTAATCTCTGCTGGCTTGGCGCTCACGCGGAATGATCTCTTTCCGTTTCTATAAGTCGACTCCGGGACTCGTGCGCTCCCCCGATGAAGAAAAAAACACCTTGAAATACTCGCTCCGTTCGACGTTAAATCTAGGAGATATCTCCACCATTAAGATTTTGTTTTGTATTCCTATGATTCGCGTGAGTGTATCGTCACGTTCTCTTCTAGTCAATTCAGTAGCTCTGAGGGCCGGTCTGAAGATGGAAACGTTCATCATACAACAGCACAGGTTTTCGTCTCGATTGAGCATTCATTCGACGGAGTTTTCGCTCCTTCGGGGGCCTCTTGCAGCTGCCGCAGCAGCAGCAGCCACTGACCTCAGGATTCATGAGGAAAATTCTGTGCTCATGGTGGACAATGCTCGGTGCGGATCGTTTTTGAACAGAAGATTTGAAACCCGGTCCCGAGAAAGCTTGTATCCGCCCCACTCAGACGAGGAAATCGCTTGCCGATCGCCGAAGTTTTTCCATGACTTCCCGGTTCACCGCAGCTTTCATCGCGATGCATTTTTGGAAATGCATAATGGTTTAGATATCGGATTTACGAAGAGCCAAAACAAGAAAGCTTTCTACGCTCAGCGGCAACCAAGTATGCTCACACGGATCGTACGACCATGCAGCCCCCGCGGGATTCAAATAATCACAATTGAACTTTGATAATTCTTGTTGAAAAAACGCTCCGAGGCGGGAAACTAACGTCACTACACAAAACGTATTCCGAGGATTCGTGCAAGTCTCGCGCAGTTGTGATAAGTTCGGGAACTTGAGTTTCCTCACGCGAAGACGACAACTAGTGTTTTTCATAGGAAATTGGTGGTTGAGAGCAATCGCTGACTGCGTACTCGGATTGGCCCTGGATTCGTGGAGCACGATTCTGTAGTTTTTAATCGGTCAAGTCGAGTGGCACAAACAGATTGAATGCGACCGTGCTCGAGGCGAATAGTTGTCGAGTTCAATTGATGCGACGTCGAAAATCAAAACGCAGCCGGAACCCAATCAATCCCTTTGCGGCAAACGACAAATACTCTGAAGGGCTTTCATGGAAAATCCATTCGAGTGAAAAACGTGACAGGTGAGTGAACTGACGCTTGATCGAGTGAGCGCCAGCAGGAGCCGCAAACTGAGTCATGTGTACTTTCAACGCAACGATCTAAGAGCTCTTGTTGTGAATCTTCCAGGCTTGTGTTTCGCGGTTGGTTTCATAATTCGAACAACTTATTCTGCCTTGCGATCTATTGTTCGGATCCCATGCTTTCGAACGGTTCACAGAGGCGGTTATGCAACCATGGGATGAGGGTCGGCCCATTTCTTGAGGCGCTTCGGAAGCCCTGTTATGTTTCAGGACCGCCTTTTCATTGCTTACATGAATATAGGGATGCCAGGCGGATTCCTGAGATAACCCTTATTCTATAATATCCACAAAGCCTCAGAAATCATAGAAAATTGAGAGGAGCTTCACTGAAGTTCAAAATCATGTTCGACTTGCAAACTTCCGAGATAAAACTCTCACTCTAAGCGGCAGAGCTTGAAGTTTGAATTCATTCTTCGGATTATTCGGGAACCATCCAGAAGCCTCATCGACATCTGAGCCAATCCTTTGTTGAGCCACAGCGGATACATGGCGCCGAAATTTCAGAGGGCGATATAATTTTGGTAGATGCCTGAAAAGCGTGCCTGAAGAATCTCACATGACGCGGGGATCAGACTGCTCCTCTCATCTGTCAGAAAATATTTGTGGGAAACATTAAAACAAACATCCGCAGAACTCACTTCAGGGACGTCGTCAGAGGAGAGATAATCGGGCGATTCCCAAATTCCAAACCCACACAAATTCCCATATCCGCCGCTCGACCTTGAGGAAATAAAAAAATCAAATTGTAGAGGAAAAATAGAGCTATCCGAAGGCATCGCGAAAAATGAAGGAGAAAAATGAGCGACAGGGTTGTGTTTTTTCACACTCCTCCCCTTTCCGTCTCGTGACTCTGCAAAGTGAACTCGAAGCCGAATTCGGTTGATTGCAAAGTGAAGCCGAGGAAAAGAGCTACTGACCGATTCTTTCATTGACGGAGTCCGACCGGGCCGAAGACAGGCCACGGTGGCTTGTCAAATCGCCCGATGGGCGGATTTTGCGAGGAAAAAACAAGCTAGCTAAGATTCAACTGAGCAGAGTCGATGAACAACAAGGTTGAGCCTGGCAGATTCACGACGATCTTCGCCTCTGCGAACTTCACCTATGAGGCGAGTTTGTAGGGTGGCTCTATTCTTTCGAGCGCCTACTTGGCCTGAAAGACTTGACCTCTTTCCCTGCGGAAGCTCATCCGGCCAGGAGACCCATTTCAGAGGTCCGCATCGGCGGAAAATTTAATTCTCGGCGCTCTGTCTTCACGCGTTAGTTTAAATCACGCGTTAGTTCACGCGTTAATTCGAAATCTCGATCGGAAAGCGATGGAATCTATTAGAAGTCGCATACGGGCGTCTTGGAATTACGGTCGAAGCGCGAACCCTGTCGAGATGAACGTCAGCATCGCAGCAGATCAATGAGGGTCCCAGTATTCCTCCTTTTTGGAAAGAACTCCAATTCTGAAGGATCTGCTGAAGAAACTCGCTCTTGGATCGAGAAAACGAAACTCGTGCTCCGTATGACAAACTTTTTTTTTCTGTTAAGCTGGCGATGTAAACATGAGCGAGAAACTAAACGACGGATCCAGAAGCGATGTCAGGGAAGCGAGGTTTCATCACATCTCCTCAGTCCGAAGTTAAGAAACTGAAACGCTTCCATCTTCCTCTATTGACACATTTATTCCGTTCTTGGTATCACACATTCATTTGTACGTCTTATAAACAAATGGTGGTCGGAAGTTATCATACGGCTCATATGGAGAGTCAGGAAGATACGTGGGTCTTTTCATTCTCGGTGAAACCATTTTATCCAGAATCTCTGATACCCTCTTGCGGCTGAATGCATGTTTTTTCATTTCGGCGATTTGTTCCGGAGTTTTCCTCCACAGTTTTCTGTGGCGTCCGGGCATCGCATGGATCCAGAGCCCGCAATTCAATCTGCAACATATCAAATCGAAGAGAGTGAGAGTAGTTTACGACAGTCTCCGGTCTTCTCAGAAGAAATACACTCAACAAACCAAATATCCATATGGAAGGTACAGCATCGTGCGTAAGATTCGACTGGGAACAAACGGAAGTAACGACTAGCTTTATTTCAGAGCTTCCCAACGGTTTCCAAGAGGCAGCTCATGGGCATCATGGGACTACGAATCCAGAATCTGAGACTTACCTGTAGAACCTCGAGTATGCCTCTTGGACGTATCTCCTTTTCCCCGAACGGTGACTGTATTTGATGACAGTTCGGACTTGTTCAAATGTGTTCACGGCTGGAGCTAGGAGACCCTCGACGTTCGAATTCCAAGGATTCAGACTCGCACAGGGACCGAAATTTCTCACGGAGGAAACTAACGAGCGTAGCATGGTTTTTGCACAGAGTGGAACACAAACCTGCGCGAATCACACACATCGAACGAACGGGCCGGCTTGAGGGTCTACGGAGACTTCCGGGACACTACTCAGAAATAGCGCGTGTTCAGGTTCAGTCCATCTACTGCTGCTCCTTGTTGACCATCGATGAACCCGGCTCTCAAATATTGTGTTGGTGTAATTTTTGGATTCGACATCGTGGTCTAGAAGTGGTGGTCGGTGACAGAGAAGAAACTCTTCGCTCCTCGTGATGGGAGCTTCAGTCAGTGACGATGAAGTTATCCGAAGGAAACTCCTCGTCGACGGCGAAGGAATGGGAGACGACAGAAGGTATTACATCGAAAAGTCTAGTTTACCCTATAGTGCTAGCAGCTAAACCGCTCATGAATGATAAACGCTGTCGACGTGATGCTGATACTGGCTAAATTTTAGGATCGATCTCCTACTCAAGAGTTTCTTCAAATGGGTGAACAAATCGGCGGAAGCTGATGACCAACAGTCCTCCCTGGACTCCCTCGAGAACGCTATCGATGGATGTTTGATGTCCATGATCAAATCTCAAAAAGTTGGTTCGCTGTGGTTTATTCTTTGAAAAGTATCATTCCTCAGTTCCAAAACACCGCTGAATAGAGCAATGCTGTCCTTGCAGATGATGGCAATGAATGAAGCCGAACTGTGCCAATACAACAAGCTCTATCTCCAAATTGAGAAAGACATACAGAAAACTTCGCTTGATATCGAAGAAAACAAACTCAACTTCAAAACAGCGAAGGAGGTCCGTTGCTACAGAGAGCAATATCATGCACTTTCGAAAATAATTTCCGAGGAAAAGGATCGGAAGGAAACCACCAAGGATCTCGCTAAGGCCGAAATAGGAATGCTTGAATTGAATCGGAAGAGGGAACAGCTGGCCGCCCGCATCGAGCAGCATCGCCGACAGTTCCAAGTAAGTCTTGTGTGTACATGTGCGTTCTCTCTTCGTCTGTAGACATATTTGTGACCTGGTTGCTTTCTTTAGGTCCTTTTGAGCGCCGTGCAACAACTTCAAAGTCTCAATGGGAAGGATGAAGAACCCCTGGAAGAAGGAGAGATGCACGAGGCTGAGAAACTCGAAGACCTGAGTGAAGAAGACACCATCATGAGCCTAGAATGAAGGCCAGGGAGTCGAAACGATCACGCTGGTGATAAAACATGTACAAATAATGTATTGATCGATCACATAGGAGATTATGACTTATTTTTTTTTCTCAAAAAAAACGAACATGGAACTCAATCCACTAAATAAGATCATAAATTCGCTCCTTCTGCAGTTGAGTTGGTCTTTATATTCGTTATGGCGCGATCATACGAGGACGATTGAGTCTGTCGTCGGTGGCAACTCCAATTCGTGGGTTAGCCACGGAACATGTCAAATTGGGATTATCAAATGAAGCTCGTGACATGAAGAAATCGAAAGTCAACAAAGCTTGAAAGTCTCATTTGTTTCGCTCTATGAGAGAGCCCGCCTCTTCGGCGCGTAAGTTTGGTCGTGGCGACGGTCAAATCAAAAATCCCGCATGCGCCTAGCGGCTACGGGCGAAGTCGCGTATTCCTCAGTTCCGGAAAATCGTTTTTAGTGGAAAAGTCGTGGGTGAGAATCTAGAACTCCAAATTCTCCCAATTGAGTCCGAAATCTCGTCCCAGAAGCAATCGATCAAAAAAAAAGTTGAAAATCGGGATCGCTACGTTTGACTTATCGGCTTTCGGAGCGGAATAATTTAGAGAGACACCCATAAATGAGGTTGAAGGCGTTTTTATTCAGAAGGATGCCCAGTCATTGACAATGTGCGGAGAAGAGGTCTTGCATCGGAGCGCACCTGTTGGCCGAGTCGCCAGCAGACGAGATTTGCGACCTGGAGGGGCAATCAGCGGTAAGGGAAAAGCTCCTGAAATAGATGTTAGGGCAGAACAATAGAGGATATCACATGCGGAGATGTTCGACTCAGTCGTAGGGGAGGATCGGAGTTGGGAAGTTGAGCTGCGAACGATGAAACTTCGCGGAATCCACGAAGACATCTTCGAGCATTTTGCCGTGACGTGGTTACCGTGAGCAGAATATTTCAGCTCGCAGTCAATCAAAATACCGAGGTCCTAAACGAATTCGCGAGTGGAAAGATTCGTATCATCGATGTGGTGCAGAGGTGGACTGGGGGGAGCGGCCGAGATCTAGGACATGGTATTTTCGGAATCAGCGTTCTAGTCCGATGTTTTCAGATCGTGGCGAAATATTATCTAGGATGCACTGGAGCCCGCGGCTGACTCCAAGCGCTCATACAGCTCTTGCCAGCTCCAGGTCGTCAGCGTACACATACATACATAGAGGTCGAAGCGACCCTCAAGGACAATTGCGACGCGATGAAGAGAGAAAGCAACGCGGACGATCGCTCCGCGATGGCTGGCGTCAGATTTTTTGATCCGGATAGAACGGTTCCCGAGGAAATCACGTTTCCAATCGTGGATTCGGTGACTGACACCCTTCGGCGAGAGGACGAAGTCAGCGGTGCTTGAAGCATGGTTTCGGACATGGACGTGAAGTCGGAAAGTAGACGAATGATTGGACGATTCGACTGGACTTTTTGATTGAAATGTTTCTTATCTCTCGAGTCTCACGCGTCTCAAGCCAGAAGTATTCGTCGACAGCACTCAACACGGGTTCGAGCTAACGAATGATAGTTTATTCAAGGATTTGTCTGAAGTTTTTACAAACGAGGAAGCAATGATTCATTCCTCGATAGCATGGTTCAGCTCCAAGTTTACCTATGGTCTGCATGTTTCGTGGTACGGTTCGCAACTCCGAACGCATCGCCATGTGGGAGGAAAATTGTGCATCAGGTGTCTATTGCATCGCTTGCAGGCATCGGATAAAAGTGTCGAGTAACTCTGCAACCAATGCTGGAAGGAATATTTCAAGTTCATTTCTGTTCTACAATCACTGAGGCTGTTGTTTGGAAATGAATTATTTTTACGAAGTCTTCGTCGACAACTCACCAGAAATGACTTCACAGCCAGATCATGAAGATTTGGTGAGTGGAAGTGCAACATCGCTGCATTGGCATGATCGGTAACTTTTTGGAAAACTTTATACCGTGAAGGCGTCCAAATGTCCAGTTGCTCGTCGGCGGTGTAGAGTTCTTCGTGGTACGCCTTCACCAGAACCTGGGATAGTGAATTGATACGGTTTCAAAAACTGCGGCTCATTGCATCCGTCATTCGCGAGTTCAGGGAATCATCGTCTCTGTGATCGTTTCGAGACCACAAAAATCCGAGCTCTTTTGACTCACCCATTCGATGAGAAGACCGCGCAGTACGACGATTGCTTTCAATGTTCTCGAAAGCGTGATCTTCAAAACCGCATTCTGACCGCAAGGTCGAACGAGATCTATGGACATGTCGGTCAGTTGTCGTTGTAATCCTCCGATGAAATTTTCGACGTGCTGTGGCGGAACATTGTGTCCCGTGGCGATAGGCAGTCGTTGACGACGCTTGTTTGAGAACACCATATTATTGGACCGTTTCAGGTTGTTCTGCTGCAAGACACCCGCCATGTGGGAAGTGTATTCATGCACTCGGTCAAACCAGCGATGAGTTTTGATCATGTCGACGTAGAGAGAAGTTTTGTCGATTGTGGGGTCTTGACAGAGGTGCGAGGTGGCCCCCAAGGAGAGCGTCGCTGCGCTCACATTGCTGATATTCTGAACGGAAGTCTCAAGTTCTCTGAAACCGTTGGAGAATTCTAAGAGGACTGTTCATTCGAGGCCTCTGGGGGAAGGCAACGTATATAGTCTGCTTCTTCGATTGGATACATTTCGGCTCACCTCAGTTTTGTATGAACACTACTCAACGATGTTGCTAAGCTCCCTTTGAAGTCCTGGTCTTTCTCACGCTCTTCGGATTCGTGACTCGAACGTACTCCTTCAGCCAATGTACGGAAGACGTCACCGACGCTTGAGCGAACGGCTCGAACAGCTCCAAGCGCCTGACGAACGGCTTCCATGCTGACTGGATCGATGGATGGAGGCTGCGCTCCCCCAATGAACTGTGACATGTCTCCCGACTTTTGATCAGGGACAGGAATTTGCGGATGTCAGAGTGATTCGAATCCTTCAAGACGATGTTTCAGCGACGGAAGGGCAAAATCGTAACTCGTTCCAAGCCGAACGGGGACAAATAGAAACCTAAGTTTTCAGATTTGTAGCTTGCGTGAGAAGTACCAGGTCGGCAACACGTTCACGATGTGTCGCAGAAAACTACCGACGTCACCGTAAAATCGAGAGCTTCCATCCAGCCTAAGATTTAGCCCTCACTGAGCAGAATGGCGGCCCGGTTTCTCCAAATCTCCGTTCCGTGTCCGAATCTCCGATCGGCAACCGGTTGCCAGCCCTCAGATGAGGCTCGAAACGAGTGAGGACGTCGTTGACTCGAGATAGACACTGGCGAAGGAGCAGTTCCACAGAGAATCGTCGATTTGTTCTATTTCATCGTAAAAGTGACACCGGCTCCCAGATTCGGTCGTTCCTAAACAACTACGTTCTGCAGCTGTAAGTTTGTGTTTGTTTGGGCTCGCACGCAGACTGTCATGGCGCGAAAATGCAGAAACGCCTCACACTGACTGGGGACTGCTCGCGCCGCTACAATGGTTGAAGACTCTATTGAAACCAGAAAGCCAAACTCGCAATGTCTTGGGGTTGGTCGCGAGAGGAGTCGAATGAAGCCTCGAATAGAATGACGACCATCGCTGCACTTTCTCACATTTATTGCTCCGATCACTCGTAAACGCAGCTGCACCGACACCCACAGCAAACATCGATTCGGTCTCCATCTACCGCACTTTGTACCCTCATGGTGTTGGGTCGTGTGCGCGGAACCAACACGAGAACAGTAATCGAATAATTTGATTTCGAGCCGTATCTCGACGACGACTCCCTGAGAACGGGTTCGGCTTTGTGTGAAAGTGTAACAACTCGAAGGTTCGCATGGTGCGTGGATCTCATTAAAGACTTGGGCCCGAAATCTGTCGTTCGAAATGCGGATCCTCCTCGTAACCGGCCGCCTTGTGGCTTCCCGCTTTGACACAGTGTGGAGAAATTTTCCTTCCTCCACGCGGAATTTGGTCCCTTCAACACGGCATTACAGCGCGAGTGGAACAAGCAACAAAGACGAAGCGGAGGTGAGTCCTCCATTGAGTTTGCGCGTCTCTCCAAATATACATATAACGGTCATCATTGACTGAAGGCATTTTTCCCATGATCCCGTGAATGTAGAAACGAGAATAACCGACGTCTCATGTAGAGTTGTTCACGTTTAGGGGAGAACGCCCGGCGGTCCTGGAACGAAAGCCACCGAACAGCAATTGATAGAAATAAAAGAGAAAATGTTGGAAGCTGTGTCGCATTTTTTTTCACAATCGCACGCCTTCGACCTCTATCATCCCAACGTACAATTCGAGGACAATATCAGAAACATTCGCACCAGGTAAGTCACATTGAGAGAGCGTAGATCCAAGGCTGCGAAAATGAAAAAGAAAGTTTCAGCCGTGGCATTAATCGGCAGACCGTCTCCAGACGATTTCGCAAAACTTGAAATAATTCTGTTTTCCAGCGGGTTGTTCAATTTTTACCTCCAAGTGCTGCAGGTGCGCGTCTTCTGCATGTGCCGGTATACAACGAGTTCAGTGACAGTGCTCAAAGCAACCCACGACACTCAGGACTCGAAAGTTTGCATTCGGTGGACCTTCAGCGGAAATTTCTTTCTTCGAAGTTGGCTGTCTTTGAGGTCGAAGGGTCTTGATGTCCGGCCCAGTCGGTGAGTGGAAGAGCCGCACGATTCGCATCCACTATAGTGATCGCGATACATATTTGGGAGATCTGTCTCATATGGCTTTTTCAGGACTCTCGACGGCTATTTCAGGACTCTCGACGGCTTTTCGATAATGTATGTAGGTGCTGACGGACGCATCTGGAAACATGTGATAGAGAAAATGATCCCAGACACGGATTCTGTCCTGAGGGATGAGTCGTCGAAACCGTTGATTTCAACAGAAATTCGGGGCTCATTGGCAGTGAGCCCGAAGTCGTAATAAAACTGGAGTACGCTGGAGTATTCCTTGCGAGAATGGGGTGGAGAATGAGAGATTCATATGCTTGACCAGTTAGACAAGAATAAAAATAACAGATTAGCTCATTTCTGCCGACGTCTTCTTTTTTATTCATTTGTCTACGTGCTGACAATTTCAGAATGCCTAGACACGGGACAGTTCATTCTTCAAGAGCCAGGGGAGATTCATGAAGTATGCCCAGAAAGGTTTCTCAAACGGCGATAGATAATCAGCTTCGAACCAGCTCTCGAAACTGCTCGATGCGCTGAATAAAAGAGATCAAGAGGCGCCATGAAGACGATAATGATGCTCAGGTTCGAATCTTCCTCGATTTTCTGGAATAATTTTCCGGACATACGGAAAGAGTTTTCTGACATGATGAAATGAGCCTCTCCGAACCTGTTGCCAATGATACACTGCAAAGGCTCTCAGCTTCATGCTTCGAAAACTCCGATTTCCCAGGTTCTTCCGGAACTGGAACGCCGTTCGGGTTCCTTTTGGTCAATTGTCTTTCCCCTTTTTCTTGGTGCGCCTTGACGTGGTCTTCCGCTGACCCCAGTTCAGCCTATGGCGGAATCACGCAGGCTCTCAACTCCTCTCACGAGTTGTACTGCGCCGAAGCCCCATACCCTCATGCACTGAAAATCTTCAAAATATGCATGCGAATTTGCGCTGAAGAAAGTGAAAGTACTCAAAACAGCGGAATTATGCAGTCTGAAATCAAAGCCATGCAGCATTTTCTCTTCATTCGTTCGCCGACAGAGCTGAGTATATTCTCAAAATCTCCCAGCGCACTTTGAGAGACGTACCCTTTCAACATGACGTGGACGGACGGGAATCTACCCGTCACTGATGTTCTCCAATGAATCGCTCAATGTCGGAAACCAAGAACCATCACCCTTCCATTTAACATCACAGCGCACGGGCAGCGCAACGAACCTGCCTTTATTTGAGAAAGTGATGAGAGATCTGATTGTGGGCAACAACCTTAACTCTTCCATAGGATTTTCCGAGCCCTGAGTAACTCGTGAGCAGCTCATGAAAGCACGACTCGGCAGAACATTTCACCAACACTCAATCCACCTGAACTCACGAATTATGCAAATCTTCAAACCTTCGATGTTCCCGAGCTGTCGTGTTTGTAGACTCGACTACTCACTTTTCGTCCGCCATCTGTTCAGAGCTCACCACCAGCAACCAACTCATCCAGGACAGTGCAGATAACGAGGGGACTTCGTCTTCAAACGGCTCAAAGCTGTGCTCAAAGTTGACGATTTCGCTGCTCGGTTTCGAAACCAATCCAGCTGAGATGTCACTCTCCCACGCGTCGGAGCTCTCGACGGAACGCCGAAACTTTTCAACAGTCCGAAGTCAGAAGGAAACGCATCCTGAACGACTCTACTGACCGTGATTCAGAACACGGGTGGCCAAAGGACACGGCGGAATGCGAGTTCAGAAAAATAAAGATTCCCATTTGACTAAGGACTGCTCCCTCCGTTCGGAAACAGCAGTCCCGATTGAGCCCGGAATTGTGTTGCGAAGCAGTTATCCGATTTGCTAGTTTCGAAATTAAGGCTCGCTACATTTTCACAAATGGATGAAGTAGGAATGCGACACAAATCTCTGAATAAAAACTATCTCGTTCAAATGGAACTGCTATTTAGGAACAGAATTGAAGAGCATTTCTCGACTCGCCGGAACCTACTACGAAACTGTTGGTCTTTTGATATGTGGCAGGTTCATATTTGAATCCTGGGCGCTCCAGATAGTGGTCCGTGAGAACATGAGTCGCTCGTGGTGGAGCTCCGCATAGTTTCTTCGGAGCAGGCGCTTGAAGTCTACTGCCATTTCGGAACGGAGGGAGTACTATCAATTCCGAATTTGTGGCACCATAGTTCTCCAGATACAAGCCGTCTCAAAATCCAAACGATCACCCGACGTTTAGTCCATATCGAAGGAGAATTGAATAAATGGGTAGCTTGTGACCTGGTTCGGAGTTATTCGTCGTCGCTGCCAACGGGAGATCGGCTTCTCAAACGTAACTACGAGGTTTTGTATGCTGGGGAAGGCTTGTATTTGAAAAGGACGGCAGGCGGTCCAATTCGCGAACCAGAAGACCCCAGAAAGGAAGAATTCTCTAGATTTTGGCGGGACAGCAAACCTGTTTCGCAGCGACAGGTTTTTTCCATTCTGAGCGCGGGGGACTTCGGGAGGTCTTCCGGTCTATTGGTCTTCATTTCCACAACTTACCTTTGCGAACGATCATTGTCTTCCCTGTCACTCATCAAAACTAGGCACAGGAACAGAGTGGATGTACACGCTGCTCTACGACTTTCAGAGACCGGTCTAGAACCTCAATTAGACTTGCTTTTCCAGGATAAGCAACAACAAGCTTCACATTGAAAGCCTCCGTAGAATAAATCCACTCTCCCCATTGGCCTTCAGAGGAGCCTTCTTTCTCCGCGAGTTTCATAATATTTTTTAGGATTGCATTGGAGGGGGGCGCGGACAATGCCAAATCTCTCTTGGGTGTCCACGGGACCCAAATGGTTGGGAACCACTGGAATAGAGGGAAGGAAAACAAAGGGCTTAAGGAAGTCCCTCCCGAAACGTTCCTATTCTTCCAAGGTTTTCATCCCTTACTGACATGGTCCTTGAGCTTTCATTGTCTGGCCAGCCAGTGCCGAAGCGCAGGAGAGGAAGGTGGCGGCTCTCCCATGTCGCTGTTTTGCACCTATTTCCCTCCCCGTGATCGTCCTGAATAGGCCGGAGTCTAGAAGGCCAATCTCTTGAAGGCCAACATCTTGGAGTTACTATCTAGGGGAGGTGGCACACGTTAGAGCTGGTGGCGGCTAATTGACCAGTGTTCATTAGCTTCGTTATCTCACATAGATGAAGACGTGATGCGATGGAGAGGCTACGCATTACACATCTTATGTCAAAGGTCCAGGGACTTTGAAATTCCAGAAGAAAGAGTCGATCTTCCTGATGTCGAACTTATTCTCAGGCTATCATTCTCTCAAATCCAACCGAAATTCTATGGCGAGCGCATTCTACTTCGAACCCACGTTCTTTTTTGAATTTGGTCACTATCCATTATTTGTGGTATAATGCTTTGGAGCAGGCTAATTCAAACATAATATACATCACAAATCCGAGTGCATACACATTGGTTACCCTCCGCTCCGTCCTTTGTGGAGTCTCCATTGATCCCTGATCCCTCGATTCGGCCGCAATTCCCCAGCCTTTCCGCTTGTCTCGCCGATGACGAGATATTTCGCAGGGAAAAATTATTACAATCAAGAGCGGATGGCTTGGAACGAGAGGGTGTGGTCCGCGCCGGGTGGCATTCTTCTTTGGGACGGCAGTTTGCTCCTTGTCGGAACTTTTTTCCGTCTTTTCGGATATTGCTCGGGCTGGGCGAGCTCAGGGAGCTCGGGGAGGGCCGTCATTCTTAAAAAAAATCGAGATTCGCGCTAGGTTCCGGAGGATTTCTCTCCGGACCTCCTCACGTTATCAATGCGCTGTGGATCTTCGATGTAAGAGTATTTCGATCAATCTTCTAGTCCGAACGGGATCACTTAATACTTCCACCTCAAACACCCAGAGAATAGGAGGCATACGCCCTCCGGCGAACTGCAGATTCTTCCGCTGAGTGAAGCAAAGCAAAAAATGGACCTGGTAACTCGAGATTTTCTCAAAGTGAATTCGGGATTCGCAAGGCTGCGAGTAAGAGTTCTCCGTGGCTTCCTTTCTGAAGTCAAGAGAGGAGTTGGAAGTCTTGGAAGCTGGCGCGCTCTAATTTGAAATCTCCGAATTGAACGGCGAGGGAGCGCTGTTGCGACGCGCCGCGCCGTCGTCACAGTCCCGACAGCAAGCGAATCTCACTCCTCATACCGGAGACATTAGCCGAGCCCGAGAGACAACAGGAAACGTCCTGCGACAATAAGAGCACAGATCAGAACCTTGTTCCTGCATTCCCAATGAGAACATCTCGTAATTGTATCCGGATCAGCGCATTGAATGAGATTGAATTGGGTTGCTTCTCACAAAACAAGTCTTTCCAATCTCCGTAAACAATTTCTCGAGGATTTGAACTTGAGACTGAGTCAGAGCCAATGATGAACTACAACACTGCGGCAGTGCTGCAGCGGTGTTGGTCCGCCGCGATCAACGGCGGAGCGCCGCGCCGCTTGCCGTTTTTCTGTCCGCTGCCGCCACCGTCGCCGCTGTCCATATGATTCCCGTTCGAGACGAAATCGATCGAGTGTGATGATTCTATCTTTGGGAACGTGAAGTGCTGTGCTATTGGAACCTCGGAGAATGTCTACCGTACATAAAACGCTCAATATCCTTTGCTTGGCTGCTTTCCACGTAGGTCTCGCGGATGACTGCATTTTATTTCAATCAAATTTCTTATCGTTGTTGTCGACGATTGCTCGCCGGCTCCGACTCGGACTGAAATCCTCCATGAAACCGGAGTTCGCCACGTCCTCCTCTCACACATTTTCCTCATTTGAAACTACATTGAGAGACAACACAGAGTCCATGGAACGAAAACGATGATGCTTCAATTGCACCGTCACGCTTATGTTTTGTATGGGGAACCACGGAAACCACCTTCAGCCTGAGAATGCAGATGTTTCATTTTCGTTATAATGATCTAAATATCTCTGTGACCTTCGGTCGACCTGGCGGCTGGCCTCCTCTTACCTCAACGTTGCTCAAAGCGAGCGTCAGAGAGGTGGAGTGCTGCCATAATACGAGAAGGGAACGGAATCTGCAGCAAATGTGACGTTGAGTTTAAAAGACTGTTTTGGCGGCCAAAAGTTGAGTCTGACTGACGAGGCGAGACTTAGGCAAGTTGATGCTCCGTGTGAACGGCCAGAAAGGCGCGCGCTCCTGCCGAGCATCCTAGGTACGGTCACCAACGGAATGACGGACCTGGGGCTGGAAGCCCGCGCGACGGCTCCATCTTTCGCCCAGTCTACCACCACGGACAAGCAAATCTCGATGATGAGAGAAGTCTCGATTAAGAGATGGAAAGGCATGGACTTACAAGGTGATAGAACTGGTCATGGGAGCCTAGTCTGTCAGATCAGATCTGTTCGATTCCTGAATGATGCGTCATTCATCGCGCGAGAACTTTTAGCTAGAAGTGATGTTGGACGTTGAAAAACATTCATGTTAAGCTGTCATTCAGTGGGACGCCAAGACTTCTCTTTTGAGCTCCAAGTTGATGGCTTCTGGTGCTATTATTGCGCTCTGCGCTCGTACGGAAAATAGATCTCAATGATCAGATAGTGATGCGTTCCCGGCCTCGTGATATCCTCTTCTGTATTCAGTGATCTTTGGCTTTGCCAACAAGTGGGCATGACGAATTTAAAAGGATCGCCGTCATTTTCAGGGGATCGTCGTGTCTCTGTTCGGACCATCACTCTTAGATTTGGCCGATGTTTTCCACTCCGACATCCAGCATGTTTCCTACCTCTCTTTCACGACCACCTTCGCTGCGTTGATCGGATGTACTCTGGGTGAGCAACCATCTTCATGAGCGCAGTTCGTCACAAAGAGCGCTCAACTTCAAGTGATTCTTAACTGGAATTATCGATGTCTGACCTGTGGAACAAAGTGGATTTCTGGACTTGGGAAGCGACAACTACGCCGCCCAGATGAATTCATCCGTGACAATCGCGTCACAGAAGCGCCGGAACGAATTTAGGAAGTGAGTCATGGAAGCTAACTGACTGAATCGATTTCAGCAAACTGGATCTATCGAAATTTCCCTTCGCAAGGTGTGATCATCTTTGGAGTCCTATTGAAAGGGCTCTCCAATGCAGCTCTGCCTCTCGTCGAAACATTGGAAGGCGCTCATCTTGTATCTCTTGTATTCGGCTTCTCCTTAGGATTCCTTGAAACGGGTCTGTTTTGCATCGTGCTCCAATCAGTTTTGAAAATGTTTTCGATGCTGAGAGATCGTACAATCATAAGCTGAGAATCCGAGCACGACTCGTCTGATATCCTCTATCTGTTACCGCTAAACTTCGAACTGAAACTATTGGTGACTTTGCAGGCGTCTACGTTTGGTTGGTTACCTTGTACTCTAAGAGCGGGCTGTGTTCAGCTGTTCTACAGACATTCCATTTGATGTTTGGAGTGGGCAGTCTTCTGGGATCCATCATCATCCGACCATACATTACACCTCAAAGGCAAGTGTGCACGGACTCAACAAAGGTCATCTAATTTCGAAATCGAGTGAGATACCTGATCAAGATCATAGTTTGCTTTCCAGCAGTCAAGGACTTTCATCTGACCACGAGCGGAGTTCTTCCCGGATCTACATTGCATATCTCATAGTGGGAGCGCTCGCTGTCGGTTTAGCTTTATCGTTGTTCATCAGCCTCATGATAGACTCCACACCGGACGTCAAAGCTCATAATGACAGGCGTAGAAGCATAAGCAGCGGTGGCGGCAGCAACTTCGGAAGACGGAATCACTATTCACTTTCTCTTTTAATCGGCTCTCATTGTCTCATTTTTCTCGTGATTTTCCTCTGTTTATCGCGGTACATATCGGTCTATGCTGTGCTGAAGGGAATGAGCAAAGATGAGAGTGTCGTTTTGATGTCATCGTTCTATTCAAGTTTCACAATATCCCGGTTAGTTTCCGTATTTCTCGCCTCTAGATTCCAAACGGAGATTTTTCTGATTATCGTCGATTCTATTTTTCTTCTTTCTGTCGTCATATTTTTCTATTTCGGCTCGTCATCGCATAGAGCACTCCATTTAACTATCGCAGGGTTGGGTGCCACCAGTGGCCCTATATATGCGGCCGGAACAGCATATTTAGTAAGTCGATTGAATCAACTCGATCATGCTCAGACCAGCATTGTAAAGTTCATGTCGAATTGTGGCGGCCTTGTACCACCGCTCGCAATCGGACCTCTAATCGAATCATCGCCGCAAGTGTTCCCAGAAGTAATCTTGTTCAGCACGGTGCTCCTAGTGATGGTGTCCGGCTACGTTGTACTGACAGAAAACTACGTGTGCAATGCCTCAAACAGTAAACCCACAATTGAGCGAGAGCCATTTTTTCCCAAAGTCATGTAGAAAGTGAAGTGCTGCTTCATTGTCCGTAGTGTTGCTGGAATTGTGGTGTTCATTCCTAGCTGTTCTCGCGGGCATTCTCTACCGCACGTGCCCTCACCTCGGACTCTGTTATATGAGAGTGTACTTGATACGAATTCACACATAGAGTGAGTCTTCGCGAGTATACATAGGACCTGCCTCGAGTGGACTCGCCTCGGATGCACAGTTCCCGATCACAAAACGTCTCTCGAATACGAGACAAATTCGGAGAGTAGCCACAGCTTCTCAGTAATAAAAAAAAGCCGATAAATATCCAAGAAGACGTCAACTCCACAAATGATCTACAGGTGGTCAACTTTTGGACATTCAAGCAGTTTCATGATGCCTCCCGCGGGAAGGTTCAGTGTTGGTGTGATCAAAACTAGACATTCTTCTCCCGCATTCGAGCTCTTGCGTCTCGAAATTTATTCTGCTCAAACATTATTAGAAATCGCAATCCACCACTGGGTAGGTAAATTCGTATTTACAAAGAGCCATAAATCCAATGATCATACAGATAACAATTAACATTAGTAATGCACTGCGTACATCTCCAACTTCGAGATGCTTGGACCAAAAGAATAACGTACAGCACGGAACGAATCGACTTCAGATCAAATCGACTCAACAAACCATTGTTCTTCTCAAACAAGCCCTTGTTTCTCATTCCGCGCGTGATCCAACTTCGGCTAGTTTTCGATCTACATCGGATGAGAGAGATTGCAGATCAATCCCACGAGGCTCGCGAAGAGCCAGTTTCAAGTGATGAACCCATTCATCGGTGTCCTCTCGCGAGTTTGTGCACAAATGGAGCCACGATTCTTTCGATTCGCTCAGTTTCAACGTGAAGTCGTAAAAATAGGTGCTGTCCTCATTGCTCACAACAATGTCTTCCTCGTGAATGTCATGAAGCGGTATCGTGTGTCTGGGTTCCGTCTGAAAATTGATCAAGAGAAATGCATCGAATTAAGACTTCGGAACAGCTGGATGTTGGAGGAAACTTTGGATTGTGCGTTACGTTCCGCATATTCGTACCTTTTCGTCCAAATTATCATATCTCTCGAATAAATTCAAGCGTTGATCGGAGAGTTTTGCGGAAAACGTTCTCATCTGACCCTCCAGACCAAATCTTCCGTTGAAATCTTTGACGATCTGATGAGGCAAGTCGGAAATTCAAGTTCAGTTCACCTTCACCGCTTTCTTTTAATCGCATCGATCGGGACGTGCCGATTGAGAAAAGTGGCTAAATATCCACAACTTACCAGATAGGCATCGTAAGACACTGTGGAGTGCAGGTAAGCTTTGCCCTCGAGGAATACTCTACTCTGGAAGGGGCCATATCCGTGGGAGTGCGTGAGGCTGACAGTTCTGGAAGAAAGCGTCCCGCCGTCAAAGGAACCAGAATTTCTCAGATTTTTTGGAATGCCTGCTATCGATAAACTCACCTCTTATTCAGTATATCATCTTTAGAGAACGTCGCCTGCCCTAGTAGACCAAAAGAGCTTTTCCGAACCTCAACGCTCCGGTTGGATCCTAACTCCCGCGACGGCGGACCTCGAGTATCCATGAATCGAGCGAATCGGTCCAACGACACCAAGCTCTCCCGCCTCTGCTTGCACTGGATGGTTTGCGAGGATTTCGAGTTATACGATATGATGAACTTTCGGTGATATGAACAGTTCGAAGGCGTCGAAAAAAATCCGAGATGACTTACAACAAAGTAGACTTCGATGTGGATTCTCCAATCCGGTCTGTTGAACTCGAAAACGCAGTCCGTAGTCTGGCTTCGGTCATCGGTGTGACGATTCCAGTTTTCGACAATCAGCCACTGTTCTCTTGGAGTGACACAAATGAGTTCACTTGATTTGATCCGATGTCCAGATTTCAAGAGAACAACAAAATAAGATTGAGGTGCGGGTGATCTGAATTCTGGAAGCTCAAACTTGATTTTCTCGAACACAACACGGTCTCTCTGAGGTTCGAAGACTCCACCGTCCAGCAAGCGATGGAGTTCGCATTCGGCCAAAAAGTAGCTGCGGACAAAAGCTTTTTCAGATTCAAGAAGTACAAGCTCAATCTTCGGTCTCGCAAAAGATTCCAAGCGAATGTGACGAGAGAGAGAGAACGCTTTGAATGCATTGGGAGAGACCTTTGCGATGCGATGTTGAGAAGTTGTTCCGCGAATATGATGCTGTCGGACTGTTTTCTCACGAGATTGCTACATTCATCCAGAGCTTTTGAGGCTTGCTTGACGACAACTTCCTGAGACATCATTATGTCTCGCAGTTCTTCAAGAACGCGTCTCAGAGCCGGATCTCGAGCTAAAGATCGTTGAGATCCGTTGTTGTCATCACTCCCGAAGATGAGTTGATCGATCTCGACGTCACCTGTAAAATAGCGTTTTTCGCGTTCTCTCTCCAGAGTGCCCAAGCGAGGCAAATGCTTACTAATCTCAAAATGGATACATTTTAGAACGGGGTGAGTCGATGGCCGATTTATGTCTCGAGTCTAACCTGGTTTCGGCGGGAGCAGAACGAACATCAGAGAGTTGTTGGAGATGCTTATCAGATCATGATCGCTTTCATCAGAGTCAGCCTTCATTGGTTTCACCTCGTGGCCAAAATTACGGATGGACACAGCTGACGCCAGCTTTCTCAAGCATTTCGAGATAAACGCATTTTCCCGATTGGATTTAGTTTCGTCTGTAGGAAGAAACTTGTTTTCGCATCACGGTAGAGCATGGACCCAAACTGAAACATTTTTCGAAAATTTTCGAGGCGACGTTTCGCAACGCGTTAGCAACGGACCTCCATGAAAAGTTCGGTAAGATCGAGCCCCGACAGTGTTCGAAGAGTCTTCAGAGTCGAAAGCGCTTCTATCATTCGATTTGCTGAGAGTCTTGCGACCTGAAATCAAGATTCGATTGAGTTATTTGGAGCAGTTAATGAGCAAACGTAAGACCTTCCCTCCCGGATCGAGATGGAGGAAGAGTCCTCACAACGGCCATTCCACGAGCAGATGATGTCGAATATTTTACCTGCTTTGACCGTCGTGTGCAAGAATTTCGAGAGCCGTTGAACGCCTTCACTGACTGCAGGAAAAAAAAACACGTTGAGACATTGTGGCCAGAATATTATCAAATGTCTGTTTCTATGCGGCTCCGTCTGGCTCGTGCAGAGGTTTTTCTTCTCGAAAGCGATTCAATATTGGTGTAATCTGAGTGAAAATATTGATGGGAGCGTACTTCTTGTATTCTTTTCCTCTATTGGTTTCTCATCGGAGCGACCATGGGGCCCAGTGATCTCGTCTTCGATGATGGGAATGTTACCGAAAGACTCCCTTTTGAGCTGCGGACTCCGAGGGAGGCTCGCCAAAGAACACGAAATGACGCTCGTTCGATCGCTTATTGTGTCCTGGAAGGAAGCATGTTTGAGATTATTGCGACCAAAGTTTTCGGAAGGAGACATTTCACTCAACACGAACGACAAAGCTCAATTTTTTTTCGATTAAACTCACCAGTGCGAACGCGTCCTTGCAACTATTGCATTCGCATTTAGCTTCTCTCAGTTTTTCTGGATCCTTCGACGGAGTCCGCGGGAGATCCTCGAAGCTGCCTATGTCGTTATTGTTTTCGTCGTTGAGAGCAATGTCCGCGTCTTCCTTTATGTTCGGAGGCGACTGCTTGGTTCTCCGAGGCGAGTTGAACGACTTCTCTGCTATCGAAGACAATCTGGAGAAGATGCTCTTGCGCTGCTGTGTTTTAGGAAGCACAGGATGCATGACTCGACTTTCGATTTCGTTCTTTGGTAGACTTTTGATGGCAGATGGAAGATGAGATTCACGAGTTGGCGGAGGTCCGTTCACAGGGGTCGACTGTAGGACCGAGATCGTACAGCCATGCGTTGCGGAACTCTCTGTTCATGAAAACAATTTACTGAAGATCTTGAAATGGGATAGTCATGCCCTACTTTGGAATATGCCAGGGGTTTTTCGATCATTCAAACATGTGCTCTTAGGCCTAGCGCCACCCGTCAACAGGTAACTGACCTGTATCGGCTTCCGACCTCGCATCGTTGATTTCATCTTCTTCATCGCCTTCGCAGAATGCTCCGTCGGAATCTGCTGAATTCCTGTCGATGAAGGGATTTACAAGCTCACGATCGATTTCTGATGTCATTATTGCTTGCTTTCGATCACGCCTCTTACAATCACAGCGTCTGTTTACACATCGAGTGCACGAGTGATGTCTCTTACAGCACACGTCCACGTCACATGGAGGCTTGTGCCATAATGTCGCATCCAATTCTCTCGCTCCGTGAATCTTTCTACCTCCATGAACCCTCTATCGCGGCTCACCACAGCAATCGAAGCGCACAATCAGATCACATGTGAGGTGAGAAGTGCGACGACGCTTCGTCCGAGGCATTGATTGGCTCAATGGAAAAATAAAACCTCTCTGTCCAGATCGAGATGAGGGAGCGGAAGTAGGTATTTTTTGTTCCCGGAGCTATTCAAGTCCGGCTAACTTTGGTGAAGTGTCTCAAAAGATGAAACTCAAAGTTACTTGCCCGCCTTCATGAGGAAAGAGAAAAAATGAGACAGCTCGTCGCTTGAATCCTGACGCCGCTTTTGATAAGGCATTCCGAAACCAGCTTGAGAAAAGACGCGAGCGAGTTCATTCGAGGCGAAATCTCGACCGAAGATCTAGAGTTTATCCTTTCTGACCTTAAGTCCGCGACAGACTCGATTAGATCACCACTCACCACAGACAAAGCTCTCATCGGGATAACCCTTTCTGACCGACTCGGCCAATTGATTCGGAGGTGAGGTTTTGAAGGAATCGAGGGAAAGCGAACTCCTCGCAATTATTCTCGAACAGCGACAACGAAGACGGAATTTCGAGTTTCTTTCGAAGGGTTTCTCAAAATTTTCTCATGAAAATCCCCACCAAAACCAAACTAAAAGGTGGTGCTAGCCGGGCAGGAGTCTCAACGTTCGCTGACAGCGGAACGCAAACCGAACCGATAGCTCTTATTAGCGCGGTGGCTTCATGTAACTCTCGTTCGACTCAAACAAATCCTCGGACGAGATCGATTTTCACCAAGTCGTCACGTTTCTCTCCGGTGCCTCTTACCAGTGCGCCAGACCATGTTCCCGAAGATGGTGGCATGCTTTCGAGCGTCACTTTGAGTGGAGATCGCGCCGTCATGTAAGCTGTTTTGCTTCTGTTTAGTTTCGCTTAGATGATGCTTCGATTGGGGCAGCAATGCCTCGAATTCGTGTTTGCGGAAGTTCACCATCGCCATTGAATTTCAGAACGAAAAACAGGTTTCGCGGTAAACGTCGCGGCAAGATTCATCGATTCGGTCCCCGTCGACCTCTTGGCTTTGTTGCGAGAACAGCCGTGGAAGACGAACCGGCGGTGAATATAGACGAAATTGCAGTCATGCTCGAAACCCGACTCGGTATGACCGCTGCGCAGCCGAAAGCGGGTGTGCTTAGGAAATCCACTAGATCGAATCCTCTCCTTCTTGCGAAAACGGAGGCTGCATCCACGAGCGTGAACCCACCGAAACAAATTGTCAAATCAGAAAGAGCGAATACAGCGCCTCCCAAGGTACAATTTGGTTTCAATCCTCATCGCCGACTCGAACTTGGCAGAAATCCCCTAGCTATCAAGGATCCCATTTTGACAATCAGTGAATCCGATGCCAGTAACTGGTCGAAAGCACTCATTGCCGTACAATCACCGAAATCTGTTCAGATTGATTCTGCTGTGGCTGCCGACAATGGCAATTCCATTAATCCCAGCGCTATTGCAATACCATGCTCATCGAGCAAAACTGCTCCGAAAACACCTGTTACATCCAAAGTGCCACAAGTTGTAAAGAAGTCATCGCTGCTCCTGTCATTTCTGCAAGATCATTCGAGCTCATTGTCGTTTCAAAGCAAGGATGTCAAAAAAACTATTCCGTCTCTCAGAAACAAGCGATCCATTGCGCCCACACCGAAAAATAAATCAAGAAAAGGTGTTTGAAACCATCAAGCGCCCTTGGAGAATCCTCGACATAGAAATCCTTCGGAGTTCAGAATATGCATTACACGACTGGAACAATAACCTAATAAAAATGATACATCGTAATTAGATACGCACCGCTGCTGACCGCCGGAGGCGGCTTTAGTCTCTCATTGGAGGGAAGTAGAGTTTCGGACGATTATTTCGAGCCTTACGATACCATCTGTTCAAGTTCGACAATCCAACCTCGAAGACCTTCCTCTTGTCCTGTTTAACGCACGGTGCTGAGCTTCGCCATGCGACGGGCACACAGAACCGATCAAGAAATTGAATCACAATCATTCATCTAAAGAAGCGGAATGTCCGACGAGATCTGTTCACCGAAACGTAAGTGACATAGCGTGCTGCTTGATTGACGTCATGAGCTCAGCAGCTGTCCAGACTTTCAAATCAATGCAACGCGGCTGACAATTCCCGACGATCGGATTGCGAGCGTTCCGTCTAAGAGATCTCGTCTCTCGCGCATCATCCAATGGGACCGAAAAGAGTAGACATCCTTTTCCGCGCGAAGCGGAAATTCGTATTTTTGCTTCCGTCTGCGCGGAAATCATTATGAAGCATTTTCGGGAAAGACTCATTGAGCTGAAAACTCTCCAAAGCAATTCGACCGATTGAGGGCTTATTAGAGACGGCCTGATGCATTCGATATGGCTCGGAGCACATATACGCGGTCAGCTCGCTATAGGAAAGATTAGCGGAAATTGTTTCCGCTTGCGAGATAGGCATATGGCAGCATCCATACCAGACCCAGCATCCGTCGCCTGGAAGTGATCCATCGGGAGAAGAACGTGTTGGTCCTTAAAACCTCGAGCTTGACCATCGCCCTCTTCTACCTGAAGCCAACCCTCACGTCAACAGAAGTGATGTCAACAGTGACGCAGGTTTTCGGATAAATCGATACTCGAAAGTTCACTGTTATCGCCTCGTTATTTATTATTTACTCATTTATCCAACAGCTTCGCTCACGTGTTCTCTCTTTCGCTTCCAGGACTTGCGAGATGACCTTGATGCCCGCGCGCATGACCCTTTGCTTCTTAACGATGCGACCCATCCTATAACGCAAGAGTGTGACCGTTCGGAACGTGAGCGGCGTGCCCTCGGAAATGAACGGCGCTTTCGGAAGGATCTTCCGTGAAGAACGCGTACGATGCCTCGCCTTGGTTTATACCTAGGTACTTTGACTTGCTCTCTCGTTTTTGTTCTCTCTCCGACACAGTACGATGCTCGTGGGCTGCTTTCGGACAGCTGAACTTTTCCTGGAAAAGGAACTTGAACTCTCCCTGACTAGCTCTTCGCGCTCCGTCAGTGTTCATCTCTTCCTCTTACGAATAGTTTCCATCGCGGTTTCGCCACCCCTTGGAAAGCCATCCGTCTGTTCCATTGCGTTGAACGCGACTCTGTCCGTTCAACCGCATTGAGCGGACGCTTTCAATGCCGAGGCACCTCCAACTTGAACAACTAAGAATTCGCCTTTGCCACCGATAAACGCCTCCAAAGACCTCATGGAATGGGTCGGCGTTTTCGCTGGAAGTCATGAATACTGCTCAACCGCAGGGCGAAAAAGAGGGGGGATTAGGCAACGAGGGTCCGACGAGATAGCCGAGTGGTTCACGCGGTCTGCACGCCACGTGCAGATGGGCTGTGGACGTGTTACCACACAACATTACATGGCATGTTGACTCGTGGTACCACACTCTCGAGCGGCGGGTCGTTGGTTCGAATCTCTTCTGGTACCAGAAGGCCGACTTCTTCAGCGTTGGTTTCCATGGTTTCCATTCTGTCGAGGCGAAAATCTGGTACCAGAAGAAGAAGAAGTTCTGATACCAGACCCCAGGCCTTTTGGTACCAGAAGACCCCCGGTACCTCACCGGAGGGCCGGGGCGAGGGATGGAGCAAAAAAAAGATCTTGTTTCCGTCCCTAATAGAAACAGGTTCGCTAGCCTATATTTCGTGGTCCGTCGAGCTGACGTCAACATCGAGTTTCACTCGCTCTTCTGAAAATATCATCTTCGCATGACCCAAGGACCAGCTCCGGTCCGCTGTCTCCGAAGGCCGCGCAGAACTCGTCTTTCAGGGCACCAGCATGGCACGAGAGCCAACGATTTAACGGCCGGGCTCCCCGTTTAATTAAAGGGGAGCTCGTCCCGTCGTTGGGAGTCGTCGTCTTCTCGCGATGAGTCTTGTTGTACTAATCTCTTGGTAATGTCAGAAGATGTTGCGTGTCTTTATTGTTCGTGATGCCTGCCGATCAGAATTGTGTGTGGAGTCGCAAATCTTCATCTCTCATTCAAACAACTCGATCGGTGCATCCGGGGCCACGAAGACGAGAAGCGTCAACTCCGAGAGCAGAGCGCCACCCTCAGCAACACGAACAGCAGGCTCGAGAACAGGATCGTCTGGCTCCAAGCGAAAATCGCTAATCTCGAGAGCGAAAATTGGCGGCTCCGGCCGGGCCATTGAGCAGGGTGAGCTTTCTCCGAACTCACTCCAAAGATTAGAGCGAGATGAGGAACATTTTATTCAATGAGAAGAAATTCGTTATCAAATCGATCGACAAGAAAGTTCCTGACTTCGTATCCTTCGCACCGAGGCTGAGAATCAACAAGGTGGGGCAAAATTTTGGGGTCTCATGAGTTTAATTTCGTGAAGTCCGCATGTTCTGATCAGGACTGCGCGTCTTTACTGAATCAAACGTTGGTAGAGACAGTCATCCTAAATGAGCTACGGAAGCGTTGTATACGATTGTACTCTGGCTTGCAGCGAGCTCTCGCCCTCTGCATGGGAAATCATGAGCTCTACATGCGCAAAAGGAAGGCCGAAACGATCAAAGTTCAACAAATGAAACAAAAGGCTCAAGGAGAGAAGTCAAATAGGAAGCAGAAAAGAAAGAAGCTCAAGAAAGAAAGTGAACTACGTTTGGAAGCTAACGAAAGCAACAGGAGTACGCTGAGAGAATGAAGAAGATGCTGACCGAGATTGAAAGGCGCCAGAAGGAGGTGCTCGAAGCTCAGGATACCATTCAGAAGCTCGAGGAACAACTCCGCCTTGTCCTAGCTGCCAAATAAGAGTACGCGATCAAACAAAAAGAACTCCAAGAAATGATGGTCAGATTAGAGAACGGGAAGAATCTGGAAGTTGACGCGAAGACCAAGCTCGAAGAAGAGATCAAGAGCAAGGCTGAAGAAGTTGAAGTCATCAAGAAGGTTTGTGTGGTTGTCAGATCATGGTGCATAATATAGCAAACAGGATTGAAGTTTGCGTTCTCCCAGGATGAAAATAAGTTCACCGTTTCTGAAGCATATTCTCTCCCGATGATCAGGTCGTTGAAGAGAAGGACCACGAAACGAAGAGGCTACAGAAAGAAGTCGAGGATGCCCGGCGAAGGCAGCAAGAAGTGAGTTATCGTTCCCTCTTTGAGAGCCAATTTGGTTCGGGTGTTTAACTTTTGAGGTTGTACTCACCTTGCCATTCCTCATCCAGGTCGCGGCAGCTCTCATCGTTGTGTCGAGGACACAACTATGAATCACAGTGAAATCAACGAGCACATTCCCCGACCGAAAGAAGAATGGAACACTGAGTTGAGCACGGAGCAGGTGCTCAACGATCAACTACTGACTCTCAGCGCGGAACTCGATCTAGCTAGAGAGAAGGACAAGCACCAACGGTTTCCTTCATCAGGACAATGTGAAGAAATGCCGATACATGCACAAACCTCTTCGAGAAATCCGCAAAGGCAATACCAAACGCCGCGTAGATCAGTTCGAGAACATATAGAATCCCTATTCACACAGCTCCCTTTTATTGACTCTCTTTTGTCATCGTAACAGATTTTTATGACGTTTTCAAACACGTTACTGAAGAAGAGCTGTGGTTCTTTAAAATTTTGCCGGCCAGAACGAATCACGGATCCTACGACTGATATTCGACGAACATTAGATTGCGATAAAGATGATTAACTGCGCGATTTTAGTAAATCAATCATTTTCTTATCCAGTTTGGTTCTCAGTGCCTCGACGACTCGCTAATGAGTGATCTCGTGGTTTCGTGCTAACAAGCTCACAATCAGTCTGGTGAATTGTCACAGCGGGGGAAAAGACTTGGACACACACAGAGAGCTCGAACAATCGGATCCCAAATATGGCTTCATAAGAGAATCAGGTTCACTCTGCTGCAGGTTCACCCATTTTCAGCTGAATCGGGTACATTTTTGGGAGTCAAGCACGGCTACATGATCGCGAGACTCGCTATCATCCGTCTATTCAGCCCACTACACCAAATGAGGAGATGTTTTCCTGCGGTCATGATCAATATAGTGAATTCTTCATCCACTGTATCCGTTTGGCTTGTCTGGCATGTTAAAAGGCAATCCCGCGGGATTTGCCGATCGATCCCGTTGAGAAGGCGCTCTCGGGCTCGTTTGCGTTCGGAAACTACACTGAAACGCGGTGCGCGGGTAGATATCAAATATCTGACACTTTTCGGGTTTCCCATCCCGAAGATCCTTGGACTTGACTCTTGTAAACTCTGTGGATGGAACTCCGACACTTTTCGGGTTTCTTATCTCGAAGATCCTCGGACTTGACTCTTCATGAGTGCAATTCGATCAACGCCTCCGCGGCGGCGATCGCCAGCCGACTTCAAGAATGCATCCATCCAATCAGCTGATTCGAACGACCCTCCGGCAAAGCACCTCTTGGTTATCGGTCGTTGTGCGCGAACACAAATCATGTGTTTCTCCGCACTGGGCCGAAGGAGCTTTCAACGTTTAGTGAATTGTCGGAAGAGCCCTTTTCTCTGGTCATCAATGAGAACCGTGAGTGATAAAAGCTTCAAATCTCGGAACCGCAGTGCAGTGTATTACACCTCTTCTGTGGTGCTCTTGGTCGGCGGTATGAGTTATGCAGCTGTTCCCCTGTATCGAATCTTCTGTCAGGTAAGATTCTTCCGTAAGCCAAGTGTTTTCTGATTTGCTATCCGCAAGGAACGTTCTAGTAAGAATTCTGATGCATGACTTCCTAGCGAGATTATTTCAGTTCCGAAAATGTTCTCGTCGTTCTAGGCGACCGGCAGCGGTGGACAAGCAGCTTTTTTCAGAACGAACACCGAAACTGTGGGAGATAAGGTGGAATCGATGAAGGCGGTCAATCATCGAGTGATCACTGTGAATTTCCAGGCTGACACCGCATCTGGGATGAGGTAAATGATCAACCAACTAACTTTGTATGAACGCTATAGAAGAATTTAAGCTTGGGCTTTGCTTGGCTTGTTCATTGAATCGAATTCGTACCTTCATGCACAGGTGGAATTTCAAGCCACAACAGAGCTCGGTGAGGCTCCGACCGGGGGAAACAGTGTTAGCTTTCTACTCTGCCAAAAATCCTTTCGAAAAAGCTGTCGATGGCATCGCGACCTACAATGTTGTGCCATTCGAAGCCGGTAAATATTTCAATAAAATACAGTGCTTCTGCTTTGAAGAACAACGACTCAACCCGGGAGAAGAGGTACGTCTGACAGATAGAAAATGCCTTGAAGCTTGATTCGTCGCGAGCTTTTTTTTCTAACCCCGAGATTTTCCTCTTTTGATTTTTCGGAGAAATTCTCCGGCCAATAACCTCCGTCATTTGCAGGTTGATATGCCAGTGTTCTTCTACATCGATCCAGAGTATGCTGAAGATCCGAAACTGGAATCTGTTGACGACATAACATTGTCATACACGTTTTTCGAATCGAAGCCGGGATTGACTCTACCCATGCCCACAATAAGATGAAACTCTCGGTATCGGAAGACGGGACTGTGTAATAAATTTGTAAATAAGGCTTGATATTTAGGAGTACGCTTGTTCAATTCTTGTAGTCTCGAATAGCTTCGCTTCCCATGCTTGAGGACCGATGAGCATCGGAAAGCAGCACAAAAACCTAAATCATGAATGATGCGAGTATTGCAATGACTTATCTCACTCACTCGGGAGTGATAAAGAGCTTTTGATTTTTGATCCTGCTCACCAACTGATGAGTCTTCTCCAAAATCAGACACCGATCGCCCTCGTCGTCTTATGCACCAAATACCTCAAATCCCTCCGAGTGATTAAGAAGCAACGTCTATTCTCCTTTCTCGAAAACTTGATATCGCTGCTAGGTCACTCCGATGTCTACTTTCCCTTATGACGCAGAAACATCTGAGTTCGAGAAAGCGCTCCTATTCGTGTACATAATATTTCCCGTGCCCGACGGAAAGCCCGGAGAGTCGGAAGGGGCAACCATTCGTGACATACATCTCAGGAATCTGTTGCTACGCTCTTTTCCCCGTTTAAAGCTCAACTTCCGAAGCCAACGTCATCTCAACCGTTGATCTTCTTACAGGGGCGGACCGTGCCCAAGTGCCGCCCGGGGCGGATGGAAATTTTGCCGCCCCGGGCGGATGGTTTTGCCGCCCCAGATGCGATTCAACGGATATTCAAATGATCGATCGGCTACTTTTTCTCATTTCATTCTGATTGCGAGTTTCTCGGAAATCACATGCACCCAAACGCGTAACGAGTTCGCTATTGAGTGAACTCGAACGGTACGCAAAAATAGAACGCTTGATCTCCTGGCTCGGAGCGGCAGGCCGGAGTCTACAGGCCCCAGAAATGCCGCCCCGGGAGAGGTGCCGCCCGGGGCGGACCGCCCCCCCCCCCCACGGTCCGCCTCTGTCTTTTTAAACCTACAAATTCGAATGTGTGGGTGTGTCTCTCTCTAGGGCTGCCCAACTTGAAACAAATCCTGTGACAACGGAACTTCGAAGAAGTTATCGGAACGGTCGCAAGGAAGGTTTTGAATGAACTACATATAAAATTACATAGAAAATTCTTCCATGTAACTCCGATTCGTAGTACATTGAAACCTCATTACAACGAACCTCGTACGACCGGCAAAATCCGTTCAACGAAAATTCGTTCTAACGAGAGTCTCCTAGCATCATTCCCTATGTCAGGCTGGTCAAATGGGCATGCGAAAATTGTTCGTTGAATAAAGGAATTCGTTGTGTCGGTATTCGTTGTAAGGGGGTCTCAATGCATTCAAACTGAAACAGCACCAACATCAAGAGTGATTCAGAATACAACCAGGTGTCCGAGACCAAACACTGTTTGATGAATCCAACGTTTGACTCCGTCTATCTGAGTTCCTTCAGACACACGGAGACAAACGATCTTCAGTTTTCACAAGAAATTGGTTGCTGACCAATTGTGACCCACCGTGAGCTCCTCTTCCTTGTATTGCGAATCAATGGAGGTTCGGAACACTTCATTGATTACAAAATTCAGGACGAGCCTCGTCGTAATGGTTTACTGTCTGTTTATTGATTCATTCTCTTATCGATGGAATCGATTTCGAGTTGATGTACTCCATTAACTCGATGTTTCAATATATTATATCACTTCATATTTACACGATGATTTGCCGCCGCCGTCGCCTGTTATGTTCGACAACTGATTGGTCGGTCTCTCTTCAGCTGGGACTCGTCCCTAAAACAACATTCTCAGTTCCCATTACACCTCTCGAAGAAAACACCTCGTAGTGCATCGAGGTATAGATGAAAACAGAGTCGGACTCAAAGGCATCGTACAATCGATACGGCACTGCCTCCCGAGACCGATCGGAATGAGCAAGTGAGCTGTGCACGTTTCTTGAACTTATTCTGCGTGGCTTCCCCGGTTTGTTCTTCCTGGGATCCCCCTCCGCATTAGCATGAAGTATTCTTTGGATCTATAAACGGGGTGATTACCACCGAAAAGAGCTCCGGCTTCTTCTCACTCCTTCGACTGGTAGAAAAGAATGTAGCCAGACTCAGAGGCTTTTGGAGTGTCTTGCGTCAATCCAAAAAAGTCATCAATAGTTGTGGGATCAATCTTATCGACAATGTCGTCATCGAAAAGCAACCAGACTCCGTGCGATTTTACTATAGAGATGTAATGGCCCCGATTAGGACCAGTCCCACAGTGGACGACGATCGCGACGAGATCGTAGAGACGGTCCCCGTTTACGGCGTCGTCTGAAGTATTGAAAAGCCTGAGCTCCAAAGGGAATACAACTCGCCAGGAAAGCTTCGTGTTCCGGTTCTGCTGTTCGGTGTACTTGAATCTGGAAATGTGTTTCGCTTCGTTAGGGAACTCGATTCAACCGGAGCCAGAACATCCGACTTTTACAGTCACTAGTGACGGATCAGAATTTCGATCCAGACAACACTGATACACTTACCTTTTTAGATGCAAAGCCAGTATTGGTGGTAGTTTTTTAACTTTCAGAGATTTCTGTGCCTCTTGCTTCGAGTTGCACTGCTCGCAATGGTACTTATGTTCACCTCTTAACGTCTCTGTTGAGCTGAAGCCGCGGAGACAATGACTGATGGAAGTATTCGGAGATATGTCAACTGACAAGTCCAAGAAATCTTCGTCTTTTGAAGAGATCGTTTCGCACGTCAAGCATCGGGTCTCGTTCACTAGGGTGCCTGTGGATTGAGGTTAATCTTATTTCACCCGATCTCTCGCGAAGCCATCATTGCCGCTGGAACTCCACTCTCGCCATCAAGTTTGTTCCTTCAACTTACCTTGAAATATTTCATGCACCCATGAGGGCTCTTTCAATATACTCTCAGCTTGCAACAGATCTCCTATCGTGTTCAGTAGGTAATTAAGGAACTCGTGGGCATCCTGTTGTAGTTAATTGTCGAACACCTCATTGTCTTTGCGTAATCTGGCTATGAATTTCTTTGGTGCCAAGGTGCCGGTTTTCTTCTTATGTGAATGAATATTGTGGAAAAGGTCAGCCAAACAGGTTAGCAACGTCTCTCTCGTTCGTTTGTTCTTCGCCTGGAAAGGTGACGAAAACTCTGTAGGCACTGTTATTGAATCAAAACGGTTGATAACTAGATTTGTGGGACGCTCGTTCAAATTCTGCCGCTCTGAGAATCGACCACTTTCTACCTCATGTGAACTCACCTTGTACTCGAGAACTTTTTCCCTGAACGGCTTGCAGTAATACAGAGCTTGTAAAACCGAATTACAATAACATGTATTACCGAAATTCACTAGACCGAGATACCGCTCGGTTGAGGGTATAGAATCCTCTCTGTCATTGAGCAGTGAACCGTTTGCCCCCATGAAGCTGGCCCAGGGCAACAGCTTTCGCAGGTGATGCACCTTCGATGTTAACTTCGGGGTAGCCACGGTGCGCGGCTGAAATACAGTGCGAAGTGATCTCATCAGTCGTTTATAGGCATCGGTCACGATTGACATTTCGTCCACAGCTTCTACTTCGAAAACCGTAGCACCGCTGAAACTGTGAATTCTCGAACAGAAGTCTCTGACCCACCAATGAAGTGAATCAAACATGCTTTCAGAAACTCATGACATCGGACCGGAATTCGTTCTTATTCCCTACGAGGCGTTTTCAGAATGTGAACGACAAGCAAGCTATCGTCAACAAAGCCGCTAAAGCTTCGTAGGAGTGATAACACAGTTGCCATGTTCCCAATCCGTCGGGCAAGCATTGACATTAAACTTGAAGGCCGCCTCCGCGCTTCTAGCACGAGACTGTCCTGGAAGTCCTAACCTGTGTGAATAGAGCTGTGAGAGAGGAGGAGTTCAGCAAGGTGGACAGAGGTATTTTTGTTTCGCAAGTCAATCCCGGCAACGGTCGAAGTCAAATGACATGTCAAGAGTCGTCCGAAAAACCCACATGCTCATCGCAGCGGTTCACATTATTCGCGAGGCTCAATGTGTCACTCAGACGATCCACAACTTTGTTGTGTACCAGCAATGCTTCACTGTTGATGCCGTGTTTTGGGTGCTGTTGACCAAAACAGACATCAATTTCCGTAGAACAGAAGGAACGGCCGTTCCTTATTCGGAAGCGACGGTGTCTGGACTGAACGTTCCAGAGGAATGGGAATGACGAGCGGCGGAAATTCACTTAAAACGGGCCTGAACGTAAGGCTGAGTGATCGTTGATAGCAGATGATCAACGCTGATGATGATGATTTTTGCTGAACATAGAAGGAATTACTTGAGGCCGGGCCACCGCTCTCTCTTGGCGGACGCTCCATTGACGATATAGATCTATACGCTTTGAATTCGGAATGAATGACGGGCTCTTCCCCGCCGCGCCGGTGAGCTACGAACTCGTTCATGCAGCACAGCCAAGTCTGAATTCGAGATCAAGCTGGACGTTGCTACGGCCACAAAATCTGTACACTCTCTTAGCTCTATCAGTAAACCACCTGAATCACGAATGAATGGGATGATGAACTTTTTGAGTCCGCCTTAAAAAACGAACGCTAATTCAATTAGTGACACCCCTTCGTCAGATTTCAGTGTCGAAAATCGTTAGACAATGGAAGGGCACACTCATATACTAAAATAAACATGGTATCTCGAGTGAAGATCCATGAATCTCCATCACCATAACCATGACGAACAATTCTGTCCATGGACAGAGAGAACGCTATACAGAGGTTAGATTACGGGCATTTTAGTCGACCGGAAGCCGAGCAACAAGAGTTGCCGTAAGCCCGCACATACAGAGTCTATGCGCGACATGTCTCTGCGAAACAAACTTCCGAAGTTTGTTTCTGCCCCGCAGGTGCATATAACTGCTCTCGGGGCGCCGCAATCAGGGTGCTTTTCTCTCAAAGCTTGCTCCGTCTTCTCCGTGCTTTTCAAGTTTGGCCCAGTATCTTCTTAGCGGAATCGCGTACGAGCCGCAGCTGATGTCCCCATCGAATTAGAGAGTGCTGAAACTCCTTCGATAGACTTGGGGTGCCATCTTACATGATGTCGGCCCCGAGCCTAGTCCTTGAACGGGACCACAGTACTTCCGAAGGAAGAGACGATGCTTGAAAGTTGATTCCATCACTCTAAAGCAATGACACGAAAGCGCCTGGTGCCATCGCAGACCTTCATCTGTCTTGAACAACGGAGCTCGTGCGGTCAGATCTCGCGAAACTGGAACTCACAATTAGCTGTCACCTATATACGAAAGTATGTGAAACGACAGAAAGTTCGAGGCTGAAACTCTCTTTTGACGATTCATGGCGCTCGCGATTGTGGCATCCCCATCTGTGCTCGTGACTGCATGAGCCCAGGTGCCGACGAAACATGAAGTCTCGCTCGTGCTCAGTGTGATAAGAAGTTCGGTCTTATCGGAAGTGTTCCGTGCGCGGTGAACTGACTGAAAGCCCACGGAGGGTCTGGGTTAGAAAAAAGGACGAAGCCGCGTTCTACGCGAACGGATATCCGATTCTGTCTCATGAGAACTAAACAGCCCTCACTGCTCGTCCAGACCAATGAGACCCTATCCCGAACCTTCAGGCCTTCCAGCCAAACAAGAACTATTATTGAACGACACTTGAAAGTCATGGAGAATGCTGATAAGATGCTTAGTTTTTTTCTATGATGACTGTCTGATTTTTCCGGAGGCTTCTCAAGTTACGGACCCAGGATGTAAAAAGCTTGATCATTTCATGACCCTGCTCACATTTCCGATCCTGTCTGCGACTTGGTCGATGATCTGATTGAACCATAGGCTAAACTTTTCAAGGGTCGCAAATCGGAACTGATGAATTGAAGCATCGGATTCTTCTGAAATGATCCTGTCATGAGCCAACAGCGGATATTGTACGGAAGTCAATAGTCCCTGAAATCGAAATGTCAGTTGAGTGGAGATGACTTCAGAAACCGTTGATTCGATCTAGCTTACGTGCATGTCTCGCAATGCGCGTGCGTAAAGGCGCGTTCACACTGTTTCACTTTCACTTTCATCACGGTGATCACCGCGAGGATCACCGCGGTGAAACGCTAAAGCTATAGGCGGGAGAGGTAACGGGGACATTTAAATTTGTCGTTGGCAACGGTTTCATCGGAATCAAACCTCTTACGAAAAAGTGAACGAGGTGCGTGCCGAGTTGCGTCCTTCGAGATTCGCTTGGTGTCTCACTGCGGTGATCACCGCGATGATCACCGCGATGAAAGTGAAAGTGAAAGTGTAACAGTGTGAACGCGCCTTAAGCTGCATACGTCCAGCTCAGATGTAGTTGCTTCAGTTATTGCCACTGTTGGCGCTGACGTGGCGAGATCTCGCGCCGTAATTTCACAGTCCTGAGTGAATACTCAAGCTCGCGGTTGAAGTACGCAGCACAATGAGTAGCGCGGCTGTTTGCATGGTCGCTCTTCTTTGCGTGGTGACCGGAATGAATTGTGGAGGTAAGAAACTCAAAAATTCTGCTCATAGCGCGACCCGGACGAGAATCAGTGAAGCGCTTTCACTCCGTTCACCGATGTGCCTTGTAACGTGAACCTTTCAAGACTCTGATCGATTCTCGAATATCGCACCGCTCTTTTCCAGAACTCTCTGGGCTTGGGCCGCCAACAGGACTGACGATCACAGAAAGGGATGAAAATTCCGCCGTTCTGGCCTGGCAATTCAACGAGCCCAAGGATTTTTTGCTCTCGGATATTGAGTTCCACGTGCAGCTTGAAAGTGCAGGGAAGCCCACAATCAATCTCAAGTCTCGTTTTAATGCCCGGCCATTCAAGATGACGTTGGAAGGTCTCTCGCCACGAAAAATCTATACAGTGAAACTGTTAGTAGGTACTTGAAAGTTCCCGCGTCCTCCTCTGGAAGAGTTAGAGTCTAACTGTTAGACATTCCGGCCACAAAAGGCCGCCGTCTTGTGAAAATAAAAGCAATACTATCGTCGCGTAAGCAGACAACCTTGAAGTACCGGCGTTCTCCGTTCGGTAGAGTGGTTTCCCAAATTCCAGCTCTAGTTCCCCAGCAGAATCCCTGCACAGTCAAACTCTCAGAAACTACGAGCAGCCAAACCCTATTGGCAAGATAGTCCATCTGCAGAGATCTCCTCTGCTTTCACAACAAGAGGTACGATGGATTCGATATACACGTGAATGCTCCATACTCCGACTCATTCTCGACTTGTACCTATGTTCCGATGGGGGACTCCGGATGGGAACTGATACGTCTCATTCAGTCTGGCTACTTTGATATCATACATGATTCTTTTCAGAACTTACCGCCCCAAACGGGTAGGACACGACAATAAACACGACCATCGTAATTGTAAACGGTGCTGGCAATGATTCTGGAGTAGGAGACACAGTCACCTCATTTTTTTTCAAAGTCATGGACTTCATCAAAACGCTTCTAAAAAGATTGTGGAAATGAAAAATATCTGGAAGATATGGAAAAATTGTGAAAATAATAAAAATCTGATTGTGTTTGTATGTTTGTTTGCATGACCGGTATAAAAATCTTCAAAAATAGACCTACCGGCCGGATATGATGCGGGATGGATTCCTCGCGGTCCCCTCAAGATCGCCCAACAGTTTTCCGGGGCTTGACAGGTAGCCTTACCTAAGCTACTGTAACTCTTCGGTCTGCAGGGTGCCGTGAAATGCCGTGGAGTGCCATGGCGTGCCTGGAGCTCCGACAGTTCGAAGACGACAGGCCAGCTATCGCCATTCTTGTCCATATAAGTCTGTTCTCTGGGTCGAAAGGATGACTCGATCGATCCTCTCCAGTCTTGAAAAGGATTTATTATTTCTCATGAGTCGAGCGGTTCATCGTGAATCGTATGATGCGTGCGCGAGACTCTCGGCAGCTCCCACCACCGCCTCTTCGCGCCGTGAATCGCGGAATCGCTACTGAAGGGATCAGCTCCATCTTTGCCGCGGTTTTCGGAGCCGGTTGTGGACTCACGTCTCTCAGGTGGGTCGGACGATATTCGTACCAGACTACTCCCTACTAGAAGCACTCCTGATTGATCGATCTTAATCCCAGACTAGATCTCGCCGATTCATCCAAACAGGTGCTCTCATGATGCTCGTTCTAGGGACTGTGAGTCCCGTTAAGATCCGAAATCAGCAAGACCGAAGTCACCTCCGAGGACTGCCACTTATCCGAAACTTGGCATCGCTTCCAGGACTCCCAGACCCAACGCTGATATGTAAGAAATCTTCGTCTATCTAAGGTAAACTCCTACCGTATTTCTTCTGACAGAAGAGCATGTCGGTCTATTTTTCCACCCTCTTGTTAAATGCCCGTCTATAAAAACGTGCCCGTCTATTTTTTCGATCACCACCACAAGCCTCAATAATGTCCACGCACACGAACATTCCAGGAACTCTGACCGAACTTTCACGAAATTGAGGGGGCTCAATGCGAGAACTCTAATCGATGAGTCAAAGAACAAGAACCGTACTCGGATGCCTGCCAAAGACAACTCCAGGTGCGATCTATTTCGGATAGAAGAGAAAGAACCGAAATTCGATGAAGTCCAACGACGAACCGAACCCAGGCGTCCGAGCAGAAATAGAGGCAGGAAGCACGCATTATCCTAACAGGATGACGTTTATTTAACAAAGTAGTTCGAAATCATCCATCCCATCCGCAAGGAGGCGTCACATAAAAAGTCCTCCCGTCACTTCAATCACGCTTCCTGTCATGTAAGAGCTGCCCTCTGAAGCCAAGAACTGAACAACCTGTAATGATATGAGAGGAATCTGCAGTATACCGCAACAAAAACGAAAAGAAACAAATTCATGGAAGGAAGAAGTTCTGCGGCTTTTCTGCTACTGACCTCAGCCACTTCGTCGGCAGTCCCTCTGCGTCTCAGTGGGATGTGACCCTCGACCTTCTCCATAACCTTTTGGGGTACAGTGGCAATCATTGGAGTGTCAATGAATCCGGGCATTATGGAGTTACACCTACAAGAGTCGTAACGAATTGATCATTCGTTCTCTCGGAAAGTCTGCTCTATCCCCAGCAGTGGCGTGCTTCCACAAGGTGCCCTCCAGGGGGGAAATCTGAAGCCAGGGAAAACTTCACCTCCGATGAGTCTAGCCGAACTGAATCGATGCCGAGAGACGCACAAAAAAATACCTCGGAGCACGAAATGCCGCCCTTAGAGCCCCGTGGAAGCTCGTTACTGATCCCTCGTGTGTCGCGGCTGACTCACCGAATGTTGAATTTCGCGAGCTCTTGAGCCGCAGATTTTGTGAAACCGACCACACCGGCTTTGGATGCTGCATAATTCGTTTGTCCAATGTTTCCAGTTTTTCCTGAAACGTCAAATCATTGAAGAAGACATGGGCAAAAATTTTAGAAATTTTATCTCGCCTATCTCGAAGATTTTGCACTTCCTCACCGATTATCGAGGAGATTGTGACTATCGAGCCAGGGATTTGAGCGGCAATCATTTCTTGGGCCCCGTGTTTGGTGATCAGGAAGGTGCCCTGTAACATTTTGGAAATATCAAACTCAGGGACAGTAGTTTGCCGAGAGGGAAGTGGGAGTACGGGAGGAGCGAATTTGAACATTTCAAACAAAGATCCCATTAAAGATTTCATGGAAGTCACAAGGAGAGCAGTTTGTTTGAAGAGCGAATTCCTTGGCCACTTCACTTGCCTTCAAGTTGACATTTACGACTTGATCGAATTGTGTCTCGGACATTTCTAGCAGAAATCCATCGCGAGTTATTCCGGCACAATTGACAATAACGTTCGCTGGCCTCGAATGGAATTCCTTGACCTTGGCGAATAGCGAAGCAACCGAACTCCCATTGGAAACATCCACTTCAACAGCCGAGTGCTTGAAGTCTGCTCCTACAGATTTTTTTCGATCAAGGTTAATTTTGTGCCTGCCGCGGAGTCGTCTCTTGGATTATATTTTCCCCTCTTCCTCAAATTACCTTTCTCCAAATTATCACTCGTTTTTTTGGCATCGTCGATGTTCAAGTCTGCCACCACGCATCTGAAACCGTTGCGCGCAAGCGCTTGGCAGACAGCTTTCCCGATTCCGGAAGCACCCCCAGTGACAACGGCAAGTTTCCCGGTGACTGACATCTGAAAACAGACGGTCGATTGATAACGAGATCGTTTCCTAACTCCCGCCGTCGACCACAAACCGATTTGGAATTTCTACACGATCGGCGTATAATTGATCAATACTCGGATTCGATTTCAGGTACTCTTGACTTCCGTACAATATCCGCTGTAGGCTCATGACAGGAGTATTTCAGAAGAATCCGATGCTTCAATTCATCAGTTCCGATTTGCGATCCTTGAAAATTTCATGCCTATGGTTCAATCAGATCATCGACCAAGTCGGAGACAGGATCGGAAATGTGAGCAGGGTCATGAAACGATCAAGCGTTTTACATCCTGAGTCGGTAGCTCGAAAAGCCTCCGTGAAAATCAGACAGTCATCATTGAAAAAAACTAAGCATCTTATCAGCATTCTCCATGACTTTCAAGTGTCGTTCAATAATAGTTTTCATTGGTCTGGACGAGCAGTGAGGGCTGTTTAGTTCTCATGAGACAGAATCGGATATCCGTTCGCGTAGAACGCGGCTTCGTCCTTTTTTCTCACCCAGACCCTCCGTGTGCTTTCAGTCAGTTCACCGCGCACGGAACACTTCCGACAAGACCGAACTTCTTATCTCACTAAGCAAGAGCAAGACTTCATCTTTCGTCGGCACCTCGGATCATACAGTCACGAGCATAGATCGGGATGCCACAATCGCGAGCGCCATGAATCGTCAAAAGAGAGTTTCAGCCTCGAACTTTCTGTTTCACTTACTTTCGTATATAGGTGACAGCTGATTGTGAGTTCCAGTTTCGCGAGATGTGACCGCACGAGTTCCGTTGTTTAAGACAGATGAAGGTCCGCGATGGCACCAAGCGCTTTCGTGTCATTGCTTTGGAGTGATGGAATCAACTTTCAAACATCGTCTCTTCCTTCGGAAGTCCTTCGGAAGTATTGTGGTCCCGTTCAAGGACTAGGCTCGGGGCCGACATCACGTAAAATGGCACCCCAAGTCTATCGAAGGAGTTTCCGCACTTTCCAATTCGATGGGGACATCAGCTGCGGCTCGTACGCGATTCCGCTAAGAAGATACTGGGCTAAACTTGAAAAGCACGGAGAAGACGGAGCACGCTTTGAGAGAAAAGCACCGTGATTGCGGCGCCCCGAGAGCAGTTGTTCGCACCTGCGCAATGGCTATGGCACCTGCAGGGCAGAAACAAACTTCGGAAGTTTGTTTCGCAGAGACATGTCGAGCATAGACTCTGTATGTGCAGCTTACAATTAGGCTGCATAGCATGACACTAAGAGTGTGATGTTGCGGAGAATGCGGACAAATCTTTTGGTCACATCGTCGAAGCAAACAGTGTGAGTCGAGCGAAAGACAATCTGAGAGCAATATCCGTGATTTCGAGGGAGCGCAAAACAGAGAGCATGTGAGACGGCTACTCGGAATGATCAACTATTGTCAGGAATGGATTGAAAATTTTAGCGAAGTGTTGGGAGCATAGGGTGGAATCATTCGGAAAGGACGTGCCACAAAACAGTAATGCATAGAAAAAATTGCTCCCGTTGAAAATTGGCCGTTCCAGGCACCTGCGTGAGATAGCCCCATTAGAAATTCGGCCTCGCGTATACGTATTTAAGACTTAAAATTAGAAAATGGAAAAATAATTTTCCTTCAATTTTCTCCTTCTTCGCTATTTAAATCGTAGCGGAAATTCATGATTCATATTTTTCGGGCTTTGCTGAGGTTTTGGATCGAGTCCGGAGATTCCATACTGCGAGAACACCTCTCTAACGCCCGCGCCGGTCGGAATGCGACGTTCATCAGTCCCTTGGCGCAGAACGAAATCATCGATGCAATTGGTAGAATTTTCCGGAAGCAGATCTGCGCTGAAGTTTCGAAAGCGGGAGTATTCTCAGTTCTGGCGGACGAAACGAGGGATGTCGTAAAACGCGATCAACTAACGATTTGCCTTCGTTATGTCACCTCTAGAAACGATCAGAAAGTGATAGTTGAAAACTTTCTGATGTATTGTGAAATGTCAGATCGGACGGGCCACGGTTCAGCCAATCTGATCCTAGATACTCTCACCGCTGAAGGCATCGACATAAGAAGGATGCGGGGCCAAGGTTACGATGGATGTAGCACCATGTGCGGAGAGTTCAAAGGTGCATAAAGGCGAGAGTGCCTGAAGCCCTCCACGTCCACTGCGCCAGCCACTGCTTAAACCTTGCGTTGGTGGACTCCTCACAGATGAGTGTTATCAGGAACACTATTGGTACGACCGCTAGTGTCTGCACTTTCGTCTCATGTTCGACTCCTGGGATCGTCGCTCTTGAGAATCAAGGCCTCCTGCTCCTAGATCGCGCTACCGCCAACCAATTGAAGCCGCTTTGCGCTACACGGTGGGTTGAGAGTCACAAAGTCACAGAGCTCTTGTTCCCATAGTCCGCGTTCTCGAAGAAATTTCAGTGTCGCAGAGAGAAGGAAGTACTCGCGAGACCGAGCTCTTGTCTGCGCTGTGTATTTGCGAATTTGTGATCGAGAATTTCTCTTCTCTGATGCTCCCGTTGTCCAGAGCTCTTCAGTCCCCCAAGCTGGACTTACTGAGTGCACGCGATACCATCGACAGTGAGGACGCTCTTCTCCGACAGAGGAGGAAGGACGCTGCCGCTACTTTTGCGGAGATCTTCAAAGACGTCACTTCTGTTTGTCGGGAAGTTGACATCGATATGAAGTTGCCCAGACTCTGTAGCGTCCAAAGGAACCGAGGGAATCACCCATCGCGACGATCGAGGAATATTTCCGTGTGGCCGTTTACATCCAGAATGATCTCGCTCGCCGTTCGAGCACGATCAAAACTGAATATGAACGGTGGAAGCTTAGATGGCTAGAGGTTCCGGAAGAGAAATTACCGCGAACTGCCATCGCAACACTGAATGAATGCTCTGAGATCGACTACCCGAAGATCTATACATTGCTTCGGATCTTCGCCATTCTTCCGGTCATGACGTCTACACCCGAACGCACAGTCAGTGTGCTGAAGTTGTTGAAGACCCACTTGCGAAGCACTATGCGAGAAGATCGACTCAATGGTCTCACTGCAATGAACATATATCGAGAGATCTCCATCTCTACCGAAGAAGTGGTAGAGCTGATGTATATCGCGGATCTGGAGCGACAACTCCTGACGACGGAGATTGGATTCAGATTCGCGATAAAAGGCAACTTCTGGGACGTGAAGGAGAAGAAATCCTTCACGATTCCTGGACTGTTATTTGCAGACGACCTGGTTCTCATGACAAATAACTTCAGTGATATGAAAACTCTTCTGGAGGTGACATCCAAATTTGGGGAAGACAGGTCCATCAAATTTAATCCTCAGAAGAGCGGAGTTATGGTTTTCTCTCAACCTTCTCCAAATCACGAGACAGATCGAAATTTAGAGATACAATTTAGAGCCAATACCTATAGTGGAATCCTACAAGTACCTGGGAATCGAACTTTCCGCCGAAATCGATTATGTAGTCCAACATTGGGATAAACTGACCGACAAGGCCAACAAGGCGATTCAAAGACTCAATGCGAGAACACTTTGGAGCTTCAACAGATTCGAAGTGTCGAAAATTCTTTGGAAAGCCACCGCAGTACCGCAACTTACATATTGCAATGCATTAATCGTGATGCCTAGAAGACTAAGAAACCACATCGAAGTCAGGCAAAGGGATGCGGGGAGGTGGGCTCGTGGCATACCACACTCCACCGATCAAAGAAGTTCATCGAAGGAGAACTAGGTTGGAGTTCTTTCGATGCCAGGGAAACCACCAGCAAAGTGATGTATTTTGAGAGGGTGAGACAGATGGACCCAAATAGATGGCCCAGACTTGTACTCACGGCCACTGAGATAACGAACACGAAAGTGAAGGCAACAGAGAGACTCAGAACTTTGAGGACTCAGTATGACCTAGAAGATCTCAGAATGAGCAGAAATACATCAGGCACACCGATGTGGTACATATTCCGCAAAGAACTCAAATCGAGAGTGCAGAATAAATTGGATCTCATATGGAAACGGAATATGGAATCCAAATCCACACAGGTTGTCTATCGTCAGTCCAAAGAGACGAGAGGTCTCGGAATGGAAATGTACGATAACTCGCGGGGAAGTCGTCTCCTGGCACTGGCCAGAGCGGGAATGCTGAACACGAAGAGCCGACAAAACTCCCGCGATCCTTCCATCAATATAAAATGCGCTCGATGAGGAGCCCCAGGAACCGACAGACATGTTTTTCTCGAATGTGATGAAGTAAAAACGCTCCCAGCAGGAATTTCCTCGCCGACTAGGACTTCACCCCGACACAACACCGAAGGACCTCAGAAGGACGAAGGAAATCCCAAGAAGATGGGAGAACAACGAAAGATGATCTGTGAATGTGAATGCAAACCAATTCAGCCCTGAAACGAAAGGGGTCATATGTGCATATGAAAGATCCAATAAACCCAAATCCAAATCCAAATCGGAAAATTATCATCGATATTTGCCCCCCCCTAAGAAAAAAAGCTGGATGCGCGCCTGTTCTCAGCAAAGGTATGCATCAAAACAAAGGTTCGAAATGGCCTTCAAGTCGCCAACTCCCTCCGCCTGGAATTAACCCGGCTAGAAATCTCTAGAACTCTAGAAACTTCAAAGAAAAGAATCGCAAACAAGCTCATCGCTCTCATGGTCGTTAGGGTATGAGTGTATTTATCGAATCATAAAGATGAGTACAAGGGAACATGGGGGAAATATGTCATCAATGGGTAAGGGATATGGCTGAGATCGCAATATACGTCGCGGGGGGGGCGGGTTCCTCTCCGTCCTGCGAAGGGGGCAGAGAGAAAAAACTTTGGGAATCACTGGATTGGAGCTTTTCGTAGAAGTTCTCGTATTGAGCCTCCTCAGTTTCGTGAAAGTTCGGTCAGAGTTTCTGGAATGTTCGTGTTCGTGGTAGATATCCGAACTTTAGTGAAGGTACTGAGGTACGTTAGTTACCGCAGTCCTCAGTATTCTAGTGATTTACGAAGGTGTCCCGAAGCATTGCAGAAGAACCAGTCAGTTAGGTAACTAAGGTAATTCCGCTGGAGCTCGATCTTTTGATCCCCTTCTCGAACACACTGGTTGAATCGGCTTCCACAAGGGATGCCGAGGTGAGGGAGGCGTCCTAGCAGACGCAACCCGACTCCCGAAAGAACGAACCGGATTGCCATTGGTGTTCCATGACGCCAAAACTCAGCCACGCCAAAGCACGGTTACAGCCCCATGCCAAAGGACCCGGCTATGGTCCGAAGGCTCCAGAATGATCTTCATGTACTAAAGTATTGAGGACCGAGGTGACCAAGGTACTTTAGTACCTTCAGTAAGGTTCGGATGTCTGGTTCGTGGCCATTATTGAGGCTTGTGGTAATGATCGAAAAATAGACGGGTATTTCACGAGAGGGTGGAAAGATAGACGGGCATGTTCTTCTGTCAGAAGAAATACGGTAGGAGTTCAATTTTTATAGACGGAGATTTCTTTCATATCGACGTTGAGTTTGAGAGTCGTGAGGGATGGCAATTTTTGGAGGTGACTCCGGTCTTGCTGAGGAAAAATTGAATGCCATCGTCATTCATTGTGTTACTTGGCTTACTCGGAGATTCGTTGATGAGTGAATGATTCTAGGCCTGTTCTGCTCATTAAGAGACAATAGTCGTGAAAGATCACCTATTGGTCCCTGAACTCACAGGACCTCAAAAACCCTCACAAAGTACCCGAGAATAACAACCGCAAGTCTGTTGTGCATTTTTTGGCGGCTAGCTCAATAAATATTGAAGCTCAATTAATCACGAGGGCTGGGATTTCTATGAAATGTATATTTTTGTGCATATTTGCATATTTCGCGGTTTTGTGTTTCCACGCATGACGATTGAATTTGTGTAAGATCACGGCGTGACGCTATAGGAGTCTACCAAGTTCGTCCGTATATTTTGCCGTATGTCTGTGCGCTCATTTTTCGTGCATCCTGCATGCATTTTTCTCATTTTCTATACATATTTTGCCCAGCCCTAGCAATTACTCTTGAATACAAACCATGGGAACATGAGTGTCCCGAGGCAGCTCTTTCGTTTCCGACGTCGATCCCACGGGTTGGTGATGCTTTCAAGAAGGAAACCATGACCGTCGATCCTGGTCTCTGCTGGGAATCACAACTTCTCCGAGTTTATTTTCAGCGTGGTAGACGATTTAGCGTAAAAATACTTTTGAAGATACTTTTAGATCCACACCCGATTTCTTCTCACGTGTAACCGATGGACTCTCGTACCAGTCGTGCATGTGAACCAAGAAGGTGCGTACTTGAAAGGGAATGGGTTGTTCCTCGAACACAAAAAAATTTGCAATCTGGGGCGGTTCCGGGACGCTCAATTTGGAGAGCTTCCTCTTCGATGGAAGACTCTGAAATCTCGCCAAGACTCTTGAGTTTTGCCGCCCTCCGTTTCAGGTTTAAAAATTGCAAGATAAATACTCTGCGATATAGGAACATTACATTGGACTGGATATCTGAAGCCGATGTCTGAGCCCAATGTTGTGATCCGATGGCAACACGAAACAAGGCGTAACTATATGGTGGCATTTTAGTGCACGAAGTCGCCTGAAAAAGCCGCTCCGCCGCCGTCAAAAAAAAGGCACCTGAGGCGATTAAGAGGCGCGTAACGATATATGAAACATCTTCTTGACGTTGTGAGCGAGGTTCAACCCTACAGCTATCGAATCGTGCAGCCAATGAACTTATTCCTCTCTTAGGGAGCGTTTGCTCAACAATAGAATGCTCAGTACCGAAAATCTCTCCATCATTCGTGTCTTCCATTTCATTTATCGTTTCGCGCCTTTTAATCGCGGAAAAGCCGAGAAATGGCGAATAACTGGTACGCTTCCCCTACTTCATCGCCCTTTCCGACCCGCAACATCTTCGTCGCTGGTCGAGATGAAAATTTCGCATTCTTGGTATAAATTCAAGAAGTCTCTCACTTTCCCTATTGGGAGGACTTTATCCGTCCAAAACAACGATTTTGGAGAAAAATTGAATAACAAAGTACGAAACGGTCGCATCGAAGCGCAGAGATTTCCGCATAGCTACTTGTGTTAAGTGCCTCCGTTGTGAAAATTTTACTGAATGGAACGCAGATGGGTGAAATGATGAACTAATTTGACGTCCGATATAAATCTCCTCCAGCTACAAGATTAAGTCGACATAACCGGAGCAGCAACAGAGTAATGGGCGAGCCACCACCCACCAGTCGCGCAGAACAGGAAAAGCGTCGGCACGCAGTCATCGCAGCCTTGGATGTAGGTCACTCAGCTCGAGATATCATAAAATTCTTCAAGTTTCCAAGCTCGACAGTGTATCGGATTTCGCGCCAATATCGTAAAAAAAAAGGGCAAGGCAAAAAGGACGAGGAGTCTGATAAAGACGACGACGGAGAAAAATCCGACGGAGATGATGATGATGATGATGATGATGAGGATTGAGAAATTCGGAGCTTCGAATCTGAAGATCCGTAAGGAGTTCGAAAAACAACAAACGACTTCAACAGTCTTGTAAGAAAGAAACAGCTCACAAGATTTCGAACAACACTTGCGTCGGTGGCAATCTGAGCGTTCGGTTCCAAGACGGCTATAGCAGTGTGACCTTCTGATGCCGGTGTCTATAAGAAGGTTTACAAGAGGTCATAATGGTGCCGGAAGTCGTTTCCACACAACAAGGTGTTCGGCTTCATCGGATCGCAAACCCCGCTACATAAAATTCGTGACGATGTTCTAAATCGGGAATTCCAAGCTAGCGTACTATATTCTAAACTTGGTTCTCAGAGAGACGAACCTCGTCTGTTTTCTCAATTCGGAAAGCTCGATCGCAAAATTTTCATCCAGTGTGTCCTCGCGAGCGCTCGCCAAACATCCATCGATTTGCTGAGCTTCGACTGAACAGGGAAGCAGATTATCAGCATTCATAGTTGATACCGTGGCCCTTGGTAACCACAACGATTTAAAGAAAGTGGAAGGAGGAGTGTTATCGTACGGGTGGGAATGACGTGGGAGGGCGTGAAATCGATAATCTTGTCATGATCAGAGTCTGATTTTAATCTTAAACAGTGCTTCGGCAATTGAAGCGCGCAGAACCAAAACGTCGCAAGTCCAATTTTCTACTTTTCGAGAAAACCGCGAAAAACTGTGGGAGAAAATCTAACCGATAGGATCTTGTTTATATTGCCCCAATATTTCAGATCCGTAGAGAGCTCTCGATTCCAGGGGATAGACATCGGAGCCTCAATCGAGAACTTCCAGAAACGAGCAAGTCTAGGGTGGAGTTGCGACGTTTTGGTTGTGGATTTATTTCCGCCATTTTATTTCCCAGAGATTTTTTTTTCAAAAAACCAAAAATGTGCGGACAGTCGAGATCTAGTCGATGGAGCAAAAATCTCGATTTTGGGAAAAATGGATTTGCGACGTTTTGGTTCTGGGCTCTTCAATTATAGAGGTCTTAATTCAATTCTATTTCGCATTCGGACGTTGCTTCTTGGCTGGTAAAAGGGTCAGATGAAATTCTCCACTCTCCTGCGACTCTCTCGACTCAAGAATGGCCTTGTTCCGAACAACACATACTTCCAAGCATAGATATGAGGGAAAGGTTCTGAATTCCGGGGATTCTGAGGAACAATCGGCTGATTCAGCTTTTGCGCGCCCGGAGCTGTTTGCCTCCCTTGAAGAAACAGATGAGCGAAGGCAGGAGAACATACAATCAGCCAAGTCACTGAAGGAACCAACTTCTGACGGGTTGAAATAAGGTAATTTTCAATTGAAAATGCCGGAAACAAATATTCTGAACTCGGGAACAATCCAGCACCGACTCAGCAAACAAAAAAAACAATACAAAATCCTTAAATCCATCGACGAAATATTAAGATGAGCGAAGCCCAGTTAGAATGATAGGTCCCGTAGATTCGCTTCCTTCCCGGAAAGAGTCGAAAAGTTCATTGAAAGTCCGCCAAAGTGGCATTGTCGCGAAATGGATGAGTGCGCTATGGAAACGGAACGCAGCGGGCACCGACCTCTCGGAGAGGAAGAAAATGCTGATAATGCGGAAAATGAGAACTTTATCGTTATCGTGTTCAGCGAGAGAGAGAGGAGATCGACCAGTGGTCAGAGAAGTGAGTTTCGATAATGACGGCTCGCCCGACGGGATCTATTATAGAAACCGTCGGCGTCGGCATCGGACTGAGCTGATCATCGTCTCTACATCGCTAGTCTTCTCCCAACGCTCACATTTAATCACATTTTCAATTTATAACACCTTTATTTATAAAGGGAATCGTTTGGGTATTTCATTTACGCGAATTCGATGGCCTGATCCGTTTCTGTCCCATGGCGGATCCACCAGCGGAACCGCCTTCGCTCTGATAGTGCGTGCGCTCAGATCGAAACAGCGCTGTGACCGTTCCCTTGCGCAAATCTCCTCCGCGCTGAAATCTTCCCGGCGCTCAGGTTCAATTATGCGTTCAATTATGATCAGCGCTCAGTTCACTTGCGCGATCTTTTTGACTTGTGCTCATTTTGCCAGTACCCCTCGACTGTAATGCTGTCAGGAACCCAGATGTTGCCAAGGCATGTCACTGACTCATAATCAGTGCCATCATCTGTGACAGCGATTCGAGTGTGGCCGTCAATACAGTTGGAAGATCTGTAACACCTCCTCAATTCGACGAGTGCCCTGGGCCCTGGGGTTTTCTGACAGCGGACAACCAGCCTCGTATTTGAACCTGGTTTTAGGCATTTTCGACCGTCTGTTCCTTCCGTATCTTTACGACGTATAAGTCAAGATACCGTTCCTAGAAATTCCTGTTCCAACCGTTCCGAAAAATTGAATGTTTGGCTTCACATCATCAACCCGATAATCTGGATTCTAGACAGAAGACATAATGGTGCCGTCGCGGCTGAGAGATGTTGACACATTCGAGCTGGTGATTGAAACACTAATTTTCTAGGGTTGTCGATCCGAGATCTCTTATTGATGAGTATTTGCCGGGAGTCTCTGTGATAGATTTTGGGGCTGATTACTAATCCTGAAGTGATCTTCCCACTCCTCATGCTGACCATCATGATCGCACCGATAGAGATCGAGCGCCCTCCCTTGAGAGCCTGTCGGAGCCCTGAGAAAGATATCCAAACTGGAGATCCATACCTCACGAATTGCCTCCAAGAGCATGACTCGAACTCGCAATCTCCTCAGCTGGCGGTCCGGTGGTCTCCGGGCAACATAGCGGCAATCTTCTCAAAATGGTGAGCGTGCGTGAGAAGGGCTCTCTCTCTCATGACAGATGGATCCATGGAATCACTTGGACCTGCGTCTTCAAGAGTTCCTGATCGATGACATCAATTCCTCAGTGTAAAATCTGCAGTTCGATGTTGAGTTTGCAGTTCGACGGTTCTCAAGACGATTACAGTACTTTGGCTCTTATTTTTGTACTCACGTATATCTACTACATCCTTTCAGAGTTTCCTATAGGTATATTTTATCCATCATACCATTGGTATGGGTTGCAGTTACACGTTACATTTTGTGCTTCGAGTTCTAGTTTTGTTACAGACTTGCTTCTCTCAGTTATTCACTTCTTCTAGTTTTGTTATTCTAGTTTTGTTACACGTTTGCTTCTCTCAGTTATTCAATCTGACTGTTTACCTATCGGTAGGGCTTCTATGATACATCGTTAACGTTTCGTGACTAGTCATTTTCTTCTATGGGATCCCTTATCGTTTTCTACTCGTCAGCCGCTCTGGTGTTGACGGTGCCGGCCACTAACCGCTCCTGCGGTTCCAGCTTCTCTTACCCTTTTCGGCCCCTGCATCTCCTCTGCCCGTGGAAGCTGCTGAACGTCTCAGTAGCCGTCTCTCTCTAGACTGGCTGGACAGGCCGGGAGGAATCCTCCGAGAGTGAACCTTCCGATTGTTCACTTCCTCGGTCGTCTCTATCCTTTTCTTCGTTCGCTTTCATTGCAAGCTCTCTGGCGAATCTCCTTTCTGTTTCGCCTCGATCGGGTCCTCCTTGCTTACTACTTCCTCCATCATTTCAACCTCCCACAGCGCGTCCGCAGCGTAGGTTCACCTCAATTCCCTCGTCGGCGAATAGAGCGCGGATATTACGGATCCTGTTTCAAATGGCTTCTGATCATCTTCTTCTAAGAGTATAGTCTGGGCTAAGTTGATAAGATTTCCGTTTAGATAATCTGGAGCGTCCTGATGCGATTATTCGGGGTTTTCCTTTGTCACGGCTGCGTCCTTCACCTCTCGGCGGCTGGACCAGTACCCTGCAATCTCCAACGATAGTTCTCCGTTGGCTGCATCGTCAGATCACGATATGAGAGGTTTGTTGACTCACCGTCCTTAGCTTGTTTGCTAATCGGTAAAAAAAAACGGGTATCCTTTCGGTTATGTCTCAAAGCTTCAGACTTTGTGAGACGAATGAGGGAGCTTCTTGGCGTAGGGGTCCTGCTGCTCTATTCTTATCGCTAGGGCTGCGAAGTTCAGGCATTTTGCCTCAAATGCCTTTTTTTGCCTAGTCCTACCAGTTTACTTAGATTTTGCCTATTTTGGCTTCTTGGTGCCTGTGATGCCTTTTTCAGCTTTGAAAGGTCCGAAATTGCAACTTCGGCGTAGGGACTCCTTCTGTAGTTTCACAGAAACAGAGAAGAAATTTCATTCCACTACGAACTTTCATTTAATGACTGATTCTCCATCAAAACTTTGAAGATTATGAGTAGGTCTGTGATGTTCAAGCATTTTGCTTTGAATGCATTTTTTCCCTATTCCGATCAGTTTCTCTAGATTTTGCCTGTTTTGGATTCTTGGTGCCTATGATGCCTTTTTCAGCTTTGAAGGCTTGAAAAATTTCGTTTAATGACTGATTCTTCATCGAAACTTAGAAGATCATGAGTCATCTTTCAGCCTTTTTCATTGCCTTTTTTGACTTTTCTCACTGCCTTTTTGCCTGCCTTTTTCTCGAATTAAAACTGCCTGAACTTCGCAGCCTTACTTATCGCATTCTTTGTCACGATGATGGAAATGACGCCTACAGCCGGGTGCATTGGAAGCCTTTATCCTGCTTCCATTTCTGATCGGTATCCATGAATTTATTCTCAAAAGCACGCCATCTTGGACTCTAGCTGTTTGAGCTTCGATATCCAGTGGAACAAAAAAACCAATGGGGATAATTTAGCCTTGACTGCAGTCGCAGCATACTTTCATTGATTCGGTTTTGCGGTGCCTTTTCCGTATCCTGCGCCTATCACCTGTGAAGGGAGGGAAGAGTTCGACGAATCTATCGCCTATAACGTGGTAAGGTTCCAGATCCTCATGCATGTACCCGGTACACTGGGGAGACGATACCCCGGGGCTCCTCATCCTTGTCTGCAGCGCTGCTCCTTCCCTCGGGTACATATACCTGCACGTATTTCCTCTCTCTCTCTCGCATGCGTTCAAATCATTTCCCTAGAGCTTGCGCGAACTTCACGTGGTCTTCCGAAAGACCCAAGCGTTCCTTAAAAAATTTCTTTGATGACGGTATCTTTTTCGACCGCTCTTCCTTTCTTGATTTCGGCTGGTGTCATTGCTTCTCAGTTCCACTTTCACTCACGACCGTCTTGATCATCTTTGTCGAGTGATCTCAAGCTGTTTGTGAAAATGTTGACCCTTGATCAGTGTTGACGGGAGCTAGGGCGGTGATATCGTTCTTGGTTGCCGTGACCTTTAAGACTGTTCTGTGGTTTCCTTGGCCATAGTCCTTTCCAAAAGGAGTCGATGTTGATGCCATCGTTGTTTCTCAATTTCCGTTTCTTTCACAAACCTCATCAAATCTTAATGATGATTACGGTTATGATGACATACAGATACCTTATGCTTTCCATTCAGTTGCTTAGAAGAGATTTTCTGTAATCTTGCTGAATATGACCTCCATTTCGTCGAATGAAGCGGATGAGTTCACATGGTTGAAGACTCACCGTCTTTCCAAGACTAAGCGATTTGACGAGATCCATCATTGCGTCCTCCACTGATTCGTTGTTCCAGAAGACCCGGCTGAGATTTCACTGGCCTCTTCGGTGCCACGTTCTGCTCTTCAGAATCAGTCTGATGGACCAGCAGGTTCCAGGTCTCTAATCACAGGTGACCAGTTGATCCAATTCATGAGCTTTCGTCATGACTCGGGTGGTGAGATGAGTATCTGTAGATGCTTGTACTTCTTCTTCTTTCACCTCTGACACTGGAAAGCACAGGTCTCTGTGCTCCTAACCGATTCTCCCCTGACTACCCTGCGCTTCGCAGCTCTCTCGATATACTTTCGTTGGGTTGTATCATTGGTTGTGTGAGAGCCCTCTTTCTGGAGTTGTTGTTTCGATACGATTGATGGTCACGATCTCTCAATGGATTTACATTAAGCTTGCCTGTTTCTTTGTCGTGCCGTGCTCCCTTTCACGAATTCGGTTTCGCTGTCGATGTGAGCAGTCCTCCATTCTCGCAGTTTATTCCCTTGCGGTGGTGATGCGCCGCCGTGTGGTTGGTTTCTCGCAGAGGCAACATTGATGAAGAAATCTTCTTCGTTGCTTTTCTGGACTAACTTCCAACTCGTCGGTGATCTTAGCGGCACGACTCACCTCTTCTGACGTCAATGGTTGAATTTGTTTGATGACGGAACGGCAGTCCCTCCGAATGTGACCTACTTGATTACATTATTGACAAACCGTTGAGCGTCGTTTCTAGACTCACGTTTCACTGCGATGACATGCATTGGCTTAGGCCTCGACGTCGGCGATCTCGAGAAAACCGAGTTTGGAAGAGATTTTGTAACTTCGGTGATGTTTTGGGTCCACCATCTTCGAGCTCCACGTTTGATGATTGCTGCCAACGCCCCAGGGTTTCTGGGTGTCCTATCAAGCGCTGTACGCCCGCTGCATTGTTTTCAGGTCACCAGTGGTGAGCTGAGGAGACTAGTGCACTGGAAAATTCTTCACTAAGTATGACGTCATTTTCGAAACAATCTTTCAGGAGTTGCAGAGGATTCCATTTGTTCGGAATGAGTTCTAGCACTAGACCCTCACGGGCTCCATCACAGTTTCGCTTGTGAGCTCGTAATCTTGAGTTTGTGAACTAGCTCCTGGCGGATCGTCACTCCCACTTAGCTAACATTGAGTTATCGCGAGTGAACTTGATAATCTCATTGATGAGAGGGGAACGGGGAGGAACATACCGGACATCTTCGTTGGTCATTCCGGACGTCTGAACGTCAACTCTGATTCAGGTTTGAAAGTGCCTCGTAAACATCGGTGTCATCTGACATCAACCGTGGTCCATAAGCTCAACCGCTCGACACTGTTTGAACAATTCTCTCAAGGGATTTCGTTTCAGCCAGCTGATCACACTGTCATTGCTCTCCAGCGACAATTCCAGTGCGACGGAGGTTTCCCTCTGGTTTCGTTTCGCTGCCTTATGAAGCCGTAGGCTTTCCGAACGTCTCGCTGTCCGAGCCGTCCACAGGTCCGACGTGTTCACTTTCACCTCACTGATCGTGCTGATAACGTGATAGATTTTGGGGCTGATTACTAGCTCAGTTACGTCGGAAATTTTCCTGGCTAATCGTGGGACACTCGGCTCGGCTATGGACGGCTCGAAATGAATGCACGAAGAGTCTCTGTACAAGTGATTGCTTCCGCTACAGGGGACACCTCCTTTATTCCTTTTATACCTCTCTGCTCGGTAAGCGGATGCCTTTCATCTCCGTAATATCATTTCACTTTACGCTGGATATCACAAAAGTAAACCGACCTCCATAGTGGTATATCAAGCAAGCATCATCTAGCTCGTCTCTTGAACGTGTGAGTGGCAAAGACAGTCTCGAGAGTAAACGACACACGAATGATGATTTCAGCGATCGGCTGGAAACCGGATAATATCCACAGATATTTCCAACACTCTGATCATCCTCATCGACCAGAAGGACAAATGGCAGCTTGGAGAGGGATCAAAACTAAAACAGGGTGAAGATAGAGGCCGAATAGAGGATTGATGCAGGAGTTTCACCGTATTTCAGATCGTTGATGTATATTGAAGCTCGAATCGTCGAGCTGGATATGATTGAGCTCCAACTTTGGATGCATTCTGAGCAATTATTGTAATCATCGTGTCCACCGGAGAAGAGAGACCCGGAATTTTCGTATTTCTCGTATGCATTCAGCAAAAATCATCATCGTCATCGGTGCCGGTCTAGTGGTCNCTTAGCGGCACGACTCACCTCTTCTGACGTCAATGGTTGAATTTGTTTGATGACGGAACGGCAGTCCCCCCGAAGGTGACCTACTTGATTACATTATTGACAAACCGTTGAGCGTCGTTTCTAGACTCACGTTTCACTGCGATGACATGCATTGGCTAAGGCCTCGACGACGGCGATCTCGAGAAAACCGAGGTTGGAAGAGATTTTGTAACTTCGGTGATGTTTTGGGTCCACCATCTTCGAGCTCCACGTTTGATGATTGCTGCCAACGCCCCAGGGTTTCTGGGTGTCCTATCAAGCGCTGTACGCCCGCTGCATTGTTTTCAGGTCACCAGTGGTGAGCTGAGGAGACTAGTGCACTGGAAAATTCTTCACTAAGTATGACGTCATTTTCGAAACAATCTTTCAGGAGTTGCAGAGGATTCCATTTGTTCGGAATGAGTTCTAGCACTAGACCCTCACGGGCTCCATCACAGTTTCGCTTGTGAGCTCGTAATCTTGAGTTTGTGAACTAGCTCCTGGCGGATCGTCACTCCCACTCAGCTAACATTGAGTTATCGCGAGTGAACTCGATAATCTCATTGATGAGAGGGGAACGGGGAGGAACATACCGGACATCTTCGTTGGTCATTCCGGACGTCTGAACGTCAACTCTGATTCAGGTTTGAAAGTGCCTCGTAAACATCGGTGTCATCTGACATCAACCGTGGTCCAAAAGCTCAACCGCTCGACACTGTTTGAACAATTCTCTCAAGGGATTTCGTTTCAGCCAGCTGATCACACTGTCATTGCTCTCCAGCGACAATTCCAGTGCGACGGAGGTTTCCCTCTGGTTTCGTCTCGCTGCCTTATGAAGCCGTAGGCTTTCCGAACGTCTCGCTGTCCGAGCCGTCCACAGGTCCGACGTGTTCACTTTCACCTCACTGATCGTGCTGATAACGTGATAGATTTTGGGGCTGATTACTAGCTCAGTTACGTCGGAAATTTTCCTGGCTAATCGTGGGACACTCGGCTCGGCTATGGACGGCTCGAAATGAATGCACGAAGAGTCTCTGTACAAGTGATTGCTTCCGCTACAGGGGACACCTCCTTTATTCCTTTTATACCTCTCTGCTCGGTAAGCGGATGCCTTTCATCTCCGTAATATCATTTCACTTTACGCTGGATATCACAAAAGTAAACCGACCTCCATAGTGGTATATCAAGCAAGCATCATCTAGCTCGTCTCTTGAACGTGTGAGTGGCAAAGACAGTCTCGAGAGTAAACGACACACGAATGATGATTTCAGCGATCGGCTGGAAACCGGATAATATCCACAGATATTTCCAACACTCTGATCATCCTCATCGACCAGAAGGACAAATGGCAGCTTGGAGAGGGATCAAAACTAAAACAGGGTGAAGATAGAGGCCGAATAGAGGATTGATGCAGGAGTTTCACCGTATTTCAGATCGTTGATGTATATTGAAGCTCGAATCGTCGAGCTGGATATGATTGAGCTCCAACTTTGGATGCATTCTGAGCAATTATTGTAATCATCGTGTCCACCGGAGAAGAGAGACCCGGAATTTTCGTATTTCTCGTATGCATTCAGCAAAAATCATCATCGTCATCGGTGCCGGTCTAGTGGTCTGCTATCTGAGATTACACTCTGCTTGGCATTAAGAATTATATTTGGTCAGTTTCCGTGCCCAATCCTCTCGTTCCCTTGGAACCTATTCTCAAGATACCGCTTCTTCCGCACAACAGGGTATCCCATCCATCCGTAACTCCGTTCCTCGAAATCGAATATCTGGTCAGCATTGATGTCGTCAGAGAAATTTTATCGCGCAACTGGTCGCAGCCGTGAGACTGCCGCGCTGAATCCTCAAAATTTTTCCTCTTGACCAGGCATCGCAGCTGTCTTGCCGGCCGTTGTGGAGACCGAGAGTGCAGAAGGAGCATTGTATTGGAATGATAAGTGAGAAATATCCCAGTCACGGTGAGATCAATCGCATTCCGTCCGTCATTGAAATATGTATATCCCTATATTGGCTGAGCGAATATTTTGATGTTCTACATAGAATACTATGTTAAGATAGACTGTCTCATATCCCGACTCGTCGGCGCTATATCCTCTCAGTGACCGATTCCCCGCACTCCGATGTTGGTGTGACGTGAATCAAAATTTCTCCGCAGAATCGAGGAATTCGTGTTAGGTCCCAGGGCAAGATGTCGTTCAACGAAATCGTTTGGGATTGTTTTGTCGATGATTTATCACAGATCTCGCCGCTGCAGGTGATTCCATGCTCAGCTTTAGAGTTTCATTCTTAGTGATCAAAACAGTAACTGTTGACCACAATAGAACTTGAGTCGAGGAATCTCCATCTTTTGCCAAACCTGGTCTCTGAGTTGGATGCTCATTTTTCGCAGATGTGGCTCGGTTGCCTGTTGGTTGTCATGATATTGACAAACGGTGTGATAGCTCTGGTTCTGTGGAGCAAATACGGTCGAATGATCTCGGAGAGATTTATGAAACCTGGTGAGTGGATTCAGAGTTCTTCGTGGTTTCCTATATGTACATGGATGAGGACGTGGTCACTGATCTGTTTTTACCTTTCTCAGCAACGAATCGCTCATTGGAAGAGTTCAAAAAGGAGGCGATGCATCTCAGAGTTCCAATGCAACATAGCCCACGCATCTGAGTGGCTTCGTGCGACGCGCCCTTGTAACGAAAGAATTGAATGGCTGCTCACACCACAGATTTGGTTTTCTTTGTTCGCAGAGAAAAGTATACCGATTGCTCAAAGTAATAGCTCAGAAGTTTGGCATGATCAGTCGCCATACGTTAAAACAGTTAAGCTCGTCGACAGTGCGGGTCTCACTCACAACCTGTATATAAGAAAAACAAGTCTTCCGTGATTCGGAAGTTCAATGTCTCATATGAATTTCCTTGGTTTTTATCGAAAGAGGATACAGTATCAGTGGAAATAAAGAAAGCTCGTCCCAGTTTGAACAACATTCTTTGTTTTGATGATCAGTGGATAACTGTTTTGATGGGATTTCACAATGTTTCGACGTGGATGACGTCTTCATCCGATAACTGCTCGCGTAAGTGAAGTACTTTCTCAATGTTCCGATGTTGTGCTTAGGTCATCCCAACGTGTTTGAATGAATGTATTTAAATGTGCGCACTGCTGTTCCCCTTGGTTCACTGCGAAAGATCGTCGGATCCATGCGATGGTCCATCCAGTCCAAGTACTCTCCAAGATGAACTAGTGACACAGAAAGCTCGTTAGATCTCGAGAAGTTGAGTTGAGGAATTCCGGCTTTGGAGCTAGGGATTGCCGTTATCTTGGATCTGATTCGGGAATAGAAGTTTGTAGATCTTAATACACTCACGATTTCGGAACTGAATCTTCGCGGTGATAAGTTTCCTGGAAAAAGTTTAGGGGACAGGTCGCGGGGCCAATGATGTCTGCGGTGGACCCGTTCGATGATCGATGATTTCCCTGTTGGGTTCTCTCACCAGCAGGGAATGGGAATCCGGGAAATACGACGAATCTGTTCAGTTGAGGTATGACAGTCGTCAAATTGAAATGCTTTCGCAGGAAATGTCGGAAACTGAGGCTCGGATTGTCCACGGGAATTTCCCAAGGCTGTCTGTCCTCGTGCGAAAGCATACTAGAAATGAGAATAGAGGATACAAATCGATGTGAATAAGTCCGCCCTAACACATCAAAAGCTCAAACACGGGCGAAAACGGCATAGTTGTCGACGCGGTATGCCTTCGACCAAGAACAATTTCAGATGCTAACCAGTCGAACAGTTTCTTGCCATATCCCAATCGGCGATGCTCTTGCTGGACGAAGAAATCCAACACACACAATGCTGTCATCTTGTGGGAGCGCTGAACCTCGTCCAATAGCAGAAGATGCTTCCAACCGACTTTCAAAAAACCCACTGCTTGTCGGAGGGACCTGAAACAAATATTCATTTAAGCCTTTCTGTGAAATGTTCTATCTGAGGTTCCTACTCGGTTCAACATCTGCGGCTTCCAAGACGACCCCCGATCGTCAGAAACGGCAGTCGGTGATGGTTTAGTTCAGCAACGCGTTCCCTGAATTTGTCTTTTTGTGCACCGAGCTCGTTCGAGTTCCTAATTCTCACATGAGTTCACTTTTGTTGGAACAATTTGTCATTTTATCCCAATTTTCTCGAATTCGTTTTTTTCTCATGTTCTCTCATCTGACTTGTCATAAAATTTTCTTTTCTTTTCTTTTTTTTCAGGGCACTTTTATTTTCACTTTTTTTTTTGTTGATACTGGGGTGACGTGGGATATTTTCTTCAATATCTTCACTTTTTTTGGACATGGTTACACACACATTTTGCTGTTAAAGTAGATATTCTTATCAGTGATCTTTTACATGAATTATCCCTCGCTTTCATGGCAGCAGCATCCCTTGGAGGTTGGTGCCCCATGTCGACTTCCTTAGTACGGAGCGTATCCAGCATGGAATCCTCTCCCGCGACCTCGGAAAACGCCACGCCTCGGTGCACGGAAACCGCCCCTGAATCCTCTGCCGCGGAAGCCGCGTCCCCTTGGCGGTCGGTTGGTCGTGCTGATGCCAGGCATATTTGTCCTCTTTTGAAGCACTTTAATCTGACGGCCGCGGAAAAGACTGTCATCCATGGCCATAGCCGTTTCAACGGAATCTTTGTCAGCGAATTCTATGTAGGCGAAGCCTTTGGGGTGGCCAGAGAATTTGTCACACAAAATTGTGACCCGGTTGACGGACCCACAACCGTGGAAGTGCTGCTCAAGTTCTTCTGCCGTAGCTCCGTAATCGACGTTGCCAACATAAATTGACCTGCAACAAGTAAGTGACGAGGAAGTGATGTGCTAGTTTAAGATGGGAAGCGGGTAACGAATACGGAAGCAAACGACTGCCGGCTGGTTGCTGTGCCGGCTCAATGTCCCGCGATCGCTTTTTCCGTTGTTCTGCTTACCTCAGATCGATTTCTTTCTTCTCTTGCTCGCTGAGATGCGTCGTGTTCTTATCGACCTCGGATTGAAGTTTTTTCAACTTTTCAGCTTCTTCGGCCATTTCACGCACGCGAGCTCGGAGTGATTCCATATCTTCCTGAAAAAGTTTGATAATTCAGACTCCATCCCGACGAAGTGAGTTCTCGATTTCCCGAACGACCCGACTACGGAAGCGGGAACCACCTCACTGGGCCTCAACATATTTCGGCTCGTTCTTCCGCAATGATGGCACTGCGTCATGTCGAAGCAAGCCATCATCCAAGATTTCATTCGCAACTTCCGCGGCAGTTGCGGACCAACATTTCATCCCAATTTCTGGGATCTACTTGACACTTTCTTCTCTAGACCGTTGAAAATAATGAGTATATGAGTGACACGAGTATTGGAACTTGACTAACCTCTTCGCCTCCTTCGGCCATGGTGTCATCCTCGAGCAACAGTTCCGTTTCCTTTGTTGGTTCCTCCATTTCAAGGAATCAAGGACAACCACACAATCGCACAAGAGCCGCTGAAGATCCTCCGACGAAAAGACAGGAAGTTCGGCCCGAGGGTTGTTTTTGCGGCGTCTGCCCGAATACCAAACACTCTTCTCACACCCATACACAGAAGCAGCAGCAACACCGAGCTCGCCTCACAGGACACACACGCTGTCGTCCGCCGGGAGGCGCACCAAATGAGCGCGGGCACAACAAACTTTCAATTTTTTGGAACGGTGGAGCGGAAGGTAGCCCCATTCGTAGGAATAAAGGGGAACGATAACTCAGCTAAAAATTCGTCCCAACGGAACGGAGGAAAGAAAAATGCCCAGAAGCGGGTTCGGATTCGAGGCTAGCCAATAACGGCGAGCAGACGAATGGAGGAACAAAGCTGATGATGATGATTTTCGCTGAGAATGAGAACTCCGATTTATTCAGACCCGTATTCAGGTATTCTTGGTCATCCGCTTCCATGAAATGTTCAGTTGAGATATTCCGTTCATTCCACTCCTTCCGTTCCATCGTTCCAAGAAATCGGATGTCTACGCAGGCAAAAAACAGGCAGTCGGCGCCAATACGATGTCCCAGACACAGCCACCACTCGCCTGGCGGAGAGAGACGACCGCGTGGGGGAAGCACAGTCCTACAGCTCGAACAGTGGAAGATTTCAAACCTTTGGCGGGCTTCTTTGTTCAAACAAACATCTTCACGTAGTCAACATTCAGGATGCTTCGACAACATTGGTCGCTGGTAGATACTATGCTCATAAACTTCGTTCACTCATTCTTGGATATACGATCTCAAAGCGCAAATCACATCGTTGATCTTTTGACACATCGAAATTCGACCACTTACTGCCTAGTCCAAATCCCGCGGCCAAAAGTTCGAGCCGAGCTCGAGCTCTGGTTCCCGAATTCTTCACCAACAGTTCTGGGTTCTAGAGACCGACGTCAGCATTCTTTCCACAACGGTTCATCCGAAAGTACTTAGAAATTAAATCGTTGGAAATTCGTACTGTCTCGCCGATGAAATTGAATCACTATTATGTATTTGTTCTGAGTTCTGAAAGCGATGTTTCTCGACGAAAACATTTTTCGCAGACCTCTACTTTTCAATGTTGGCTCAACGCTTCTTGTTGGCTCGGTTTCTCTCGTATGTTAGCGCATGAGATCCGTTTTCTTGCTTCGAGGTCTGCGGCGTCATACTTCCTCTCGGGAGTTTGAAGCGTTCTCCTTCACTATGGGGAGAATTATCAAGAGAAATAGAGCCGAGAATGGCCCGTTTTTGGCAACGAATCTTGGAACCACGGCACACGCTGGATTGGAGTTCATATTCACCTTTCGTTAGTTTTTCTCCGATTCGACGCAACGATGTAAAGTCTCTGTTCCGTTTCCGGGGCTGTTAACAAGAAACTCCGAAGGCATGTAATCGGATTTTTTAAACCCTGTACCTGAAACGAGTCAGACGTGAGCGGAAGTTGAGCATCGAGAGTAAATTGGAATCCGGGAGTGGGCGCCCCCTACTTTCAAGCGCCTATTTTTGTTCCCCTTTTCTCCATCGTAATCGGGGAATGTGTTCTGTATTCGCGACTCTGCTCCCGGAGGGTTCACGAGTTATTTTTGGATCAGATTCCTTCGTGCAGCCAAATATGTTTCCTCTTCCATGAGTCTAATTGGAACTTATTCCGAAGGCGTGCGGGCTCCTCTTGACAACTTACTCGGGCTGACTTTTCGCCAAGAAGGTCCACAATTTCCTGCAGTTTTCTGAGAAAATAGTTGGTATTTCCTGGTTAGAGAGAGTCTCAGTTTGATCATATGAAGACTTGAGCGAGCGGAAGAAAATACTTGGAACCAACGCCTAGTGGCTTCGAATGCTCAATAAACCGGAACTGTTTTCCAGTGGAAGGCTTGATTCACGACAAGTTGCGTTCTCCATTCATTCCACTTACGAGGAGGCCGAAGCGTTCAAGTTTATGCAATCCTCGGAGTTACTGTCTTGGGCACCGTTTCTCACTTTCAAGGAATTCCCACATCGTTCCACCAGGTTGAGCTCGAAGGGAAGAGGCTGCACAGTGTTCTCCATGATATTCGAGTACCGTACAATTATTCTGCACAGGAACTCGTTTGTTCTCGACTGAGACACCGTTTCAGAAACTCCACCTGCTCTCCAGGCCGTCGGGGGAGAGTGAATGCTCACATCTTGAGACTTGTCACCGATGGGGTCCGCGAAATTAGCTCTGACAGCGGAAGTGAATCGGGATCTAGCGAGCTGACACTTGGAAAAAATTCCTAATACAGCTCCCTAAAAACGAATCGCTGGCAATCGATGGCTATGTGAAACAGTATATCGATCACTGTTTGAAATCATGCCTCGCCGATGGAAAGCAATACGGTACACATGAAACATATGTATTCCGCTAGCTCAACTGGTGTGCGATCAGCTGCTCGACTACCATCTGACTGGTGAAACAGTTGCTGAGCAGACGACAAAAATAGTTTCTCTCACACAGTTTCCTCTCCTAAACAACACAACAAGGAATAACGTGCTCGCGCTCGTTCGGTTACCTATTTTTGAATTTTTGTCTGTTTGGGTAGTGCTCATCTTGGCGTTGCTTGCGACGACAAAACCAGTTTCAACGATTGAACAATACACTCCCTTGATCTGACGTGGCGTGCATGTCAGCTATTGTGAATCTTGTGAGAAAATGCGTAAATTCATAGATATCGGTGCTAATATCACCGATGCAGTGTTCCGGGGCGTCTATCGCGGCTCACGGAAGCATGCCGACGACTTCCAAGCTATGCTTCAAAGAGCCAAAGATGTCGGCGTGGAAAGAATCATAATTACCGGCGGGAGTCTCCGTGAATCTGAGAATGCGCTCGAGCTTGCCAAATCAGACCACAATTTATTCTCGACGGTAGGCTGTCATCCCACCAGATGTAAGGATTTCGAGACGAATGACACTTATCTAGAAGATCTGATTCGTTTGGCGAAGTCGTCGCCGAAAATCGTTGCCGTAGGAGAATTCGGACTGGACTATGATCGCACCGAGTTCTGCCCCAAAGAGACTCAACTTAAATATTTCGAAAAGCAATTCGAACTGGCTGAAGCGACGCGGAAGCCATTATTCCTACATTGCCGGAATGCAGCGAATGACTTTACAAAACTCATGAAACAATACAGTGACTGCTATTCCACGGGCGTCGTTCACTCCTTCGACGGAACCTGGGAGCAGGCCTGCAGTTATCTAGATATGGGACTCTACATTGGAATTAATGGATGTTCACTAAAAACTGTGGAATGCTTAGAGGTCGTGAAGAGAATTCCTAATGACCGACTCATGATAGAAACAGATTGTCCCTATTGTGATATAAAGCCTACGCACGCAAGTCACGTACATGTGAAAACATTTTTCGAGTCGAAGAAGAAAGAGCGTTTCGAGGAATCTAAGCAGGTCAAGGGTAGAAACGAACCACAAAATATAGTTCAAGTTCTTGAAGTTATCGCGGCTGTCAAAGATGAGGAAGATATCGATCACCTGGCTTCGCAGATCTACGAAAATACGTGTAACGTCTTTTTCAATAAAACTTGAATATCTTTACTTGATTTCATATGAAATGTGAAGTGGTCCTCCGACTTTTTTTTGGGAATTCTGGTTGCATGTGACTCCGCCATTTGAGGTAACATAAGAAATTACGGCCCTGTTCTGTGATCATTCCGAGGAACGGCGTGTTCAACATCAATCAACAAGATATCGATTCGGAATTCACGAATTGCTTCGTTCTATATGACTTTCCCGGTACAACCCGGTAACTTTCAGGAATTCCTGCCGTAATAATAGAATCTAATATTGTTCTGTCCCGTCTATCTCGAAACGCTTTCAATTCGGCAACCGAAACCTCCCGAAAAGACCTGACTCAAATGAAGAAGCAGCGAAACCTGCTGCCCTACTAAAAGTTCTTCCCCACTTTAGCGTGGGGGCAGAACTCCTGAGTTGGATCTCCAACTACTTGACTGAACGGCAGTTTCGGATCGAAATTAGGCGAGTACTCAGCTCAAACGGCCATGTAACAGCAAGCCGTCCAAAGTGAACTCAATTTCTCACGCTATCTGCTCGTTTCCATCATTCACGATTGACGCGTGCGTTGGTGATTTCGAATTTGTTGTTTATATGAACAGATTTGAGGACCATATGATTCTACAGAGTAGAGCAGGTACATTCGTCGAAAGGATAGAAGAATTGGATTCTCCCTCTTTGGTGAACAAAATTGTGGAGTTATTCGATTTGGGTGTACTAGAACGGGATCCGATCACTCGATCCGTGGCGAACACATCGATAGGTTCATTTGTGTTAGACATCTCGACATGCATGGTGACTGCAAGCTCAGTCTCGTCGAGCATGTCAATATCGCAGTTCGCGAAGCAGCAACGAAAGAATTTCTATGTTTTTGAGAAAAAGTTCTGTTCCTCTCCTCAAATGTATTATTCTATTGCACTTTCAGCATCGAAGACATCATTGAGGGGAATGACGAACGCTCCCCCAGAAAATACTCTCAGATCAAGTGTTAATGAAGAAGTTCTTCATTCGTCTTTACACCGCCGGACGCGGACCTCGCCACAGGCCACAAGATATATGCAGCTAGGACGGAAGCCGTCTCGTCTCAGATCGAGAAGAAAGTTCATAGTCCTCGTAGGTGTACATATTCCTTGAAATCTCTCAGAGAGAGTGTGTGTCGAGGATCGTGATTCCGTAGACCATGATTTGGAACTTGGCAGCTTGAGATATCTTGAAAAATTCATCGTGATTCAATTCAAAGCCTTGTTACCATTAATACAATGACAACAGTCCTCGCGTGTCATTCTCAGTCTTACAACGATTCAGTGACGATTCTTTGGACTGCGATAAGCGCTCTATGATAAAGGTTTCCTGGATTTGAGGGCACGAGGTGTCCCAAGCTATGCGCGTCGCGCCCTCAATTAATTCAATCCAATTCAAGGTTTATTGTCGTCTGTTAAGATACTTAATTAACTTGTGTAAGTTAAATTAAGTATTTTCAGTTAATTCTTAAGTTAATTAACAGACTAATACTTGATCAACTTAAGTTAGTTAAGTATTAGTCTGTTAAGATACTGTTAGGTACATAATTAACATAGATTACATCGAGAGTAGAGTAGAGTTCAGTCCTACGCCCCTTAGTCTAGTCCCGCTAGCTTTGCGATTGACTCTACCTGATCACAGTCATTGACATGGTATTTTGGAAGAGCTGATCCTTACCTTCTGCATGGACGGTATTCGTTTGGGTCGTTGCTCTTTCCTTTCGTGCATGATCTATCATGAAACCCGTGTACGGCGAGTCTCGCTATCAGATGCCGTTTTCTCCGACTGGGGCCTCTTCACTCTGTGGTGTTCATTCCTACAGTGTAAAACAATGCATGATCTACTGAGGTCAACTTCGTCCTCAATTATCAATTGGGTTCGAAGCCGAACAGCCAAAACAGCGGAGAGCGTGCGGTTTCGGGCGTACGTTGCTGAACCCCGCCACCCGCGCTGCCAGAATATCAGACATCAAGTCCGAATCGAAAGTTCCAGAGCAATCGCTGGTAATTGCGCATCTTTCGGGGATCATACCTCCAGAGCTTATCGAACTTCCGAACACCCGGTCTTGTTCTGATGTTGTCCGACGAGATTTCGACTTTCCGCGACCTTCTCTCAGCACTCCTGGCCATGTTCTCCTCCGTCTGCGTTCCGCTCCATTTCCCCGCGCTGCATACCAGGAGAATAAGACTCTAAAAGAGTTTGCTGCTGTGTCTCTGTATTCCATATTCGATGGGTGGGTACCCAATTCCCAGTCTAATATGCGCTCGAATTCTTGACGAGGAGTATCTGCCGTACTTGATCGTACAAGGAATTGCCCAACTGACATTGTTTCTCCCGATTCTTTTACATAATCTTGTGTATTCAACATATGAAAAGTAGATTCGAGACTGGAATCGGAGTCATGGGGATCTTATTCGGCTCGTTTTCATTCAAAAATGGGTCTGGTTCGCAGTCGGAAACTGTCCAAGCAGTGGCGGCGCTAGGTCGAAGCGAACGAAGCTATAACCTCGTCGGAACCGAAATTCCGGAGGCTAGCCTCGTCAGCCTCCGGGGTTCTGCATGTCGCCATTCGGCATGAAGTCCCCCAATTCGTGTCAAACGGGAATAATGCATGTAATTCACGGAAAATTATCATCATATTGATCATCGAACATGTGTTATCTATTTGTACTCAACATAATGGCTATCTTGGAACAAGGGCAAAGCCAATGGAAGCAGAGATGGGGGAGAGAGAGGGGGTCGTTTAGCCTCGTCGGGAAAAAATCCTGGCGCCGCCCCTGTGCCCAAGTGCTTTGAGCTGCATCCTGTTTGTGCTCCAAGCAGTTCCATGCACTTGTCAATTGATACTCTCACTGATTCAACAGAGTCTAAGAATCAAATGTAAACATCGGCTTACTCACTCGGCTCTGAAATGTGATCTTTCAGAACGAACAAACATTCGACTTTCTCGTTTCGGGAAAAAATACGAATTGGGCACTTCTTCTGAACCGCGCTTCAATTTTTCAACATCCCGAGTTCTGTTGCTGTGCTCCTGAGGTTCTCTTGATCCTGCAATCCAGGAAACATGCAATCAGTCTCTTCCCTTGTTTGTGGGAGAATTCTATCGCTGAGGTGAGCTCGGATCCCGGGAGCAGGCCTTCAGTTATTTAGGTGTGGGACTCTACCTCGGAGTGTATGGATGTTCACTCGAAACTGCAAAATGTTGAGATCAGTGTTTCCTCGGAAGGGGTGCGGTTGGTCACGGTAACTTTTTCAGGAGCCGAGGGACTCCAAGGGCACTTCATACCGTTTGAGTACGGGTTCTTTGAGAAATGGGGCTCCCGTGCCGTACGGGAGACTGGCTGTTGAAAGATTCTCTATTTTGTGGGCACAGAAGCGCCGTCAGGGGAAAGAAGGTAGAAGGGCCTTGCCCCTCCCCCAACGAGGTTTTATAGGGTATTTAACTAACTATTAGTTTGAGTCAAATACATCGACGAAGAAGATCTCAAAGAAGTTGCGCAGCCTCAGTTTGAAATTACGGGGGAACAGATCACTTTGCTCGACGCGGATGTGGGTTTCGTCAAACATCCGCAACTAGCCGTCAGCAATATTCCCTGAAAACGATTCGATCAGTTCGCGTGACAATAAAAATGTGAAGTTTCATCCGGTGCACGTAAGACGATAATTGGGCTCTCAACATCACTCATCAATGATTTCAAAGCTTCACCGAGCTCAACACCATAAGAGTTCGCTGCGGATGACCGCGCCCTTCGTGATGATAAATCTGAGTACGGTTGAATTCGTGTCGTGTTATATGAATTTTATTAAAACCAATGCTCTTCATCGGGCCGCCTGTTGGATCGAATTCAATCGTAGTTCAATCAGAAAACAGCACACGCATCGAGAGAGATGGGGAAAAAATCATATATTTCAGACTTTTTGACTCCAGATTCTCTGACTGCTTCGGGCGAGAATTCCAAAACTAGGATGGGTAATCGAGCGCTCTCGGCCTCCTCTACAATATGCGATATAATATATGAGCATCTGATGAGTCGTGAGTTTGAGACGAGAAACACGGCGTCCCTTCCAAAATGCGAGACCTACAATCGGCTCTGAATCCTTGAAAACGGGGCTGACTACCGAAAACGTTGCTTCCGTTCTTCTTTTCTCGACAAAACTTTCCAATTAGGATAGACTCGAACGACATCCAAAATTCACTAATCTTGCATCGAATTACCGATTCACTAATCGAGATTATTCGGGACTATTTTTTGGACATAGAACCTGCAAGAGTAGTTATTCGTTCCATCAGAATCAGGCCGGTCAAGATTCAATGGAAAATTATTTATTGATCGACGATCTGAACATAAGATTGTGCAGTCTTTCACAAACTTTCGCGAGTCATTCTTCAATTGTTTACAATTTTAATTTACACTAAATGCTCTGGGATAGGACCGCACAAGTCCCTCATAGAGTGGATATGTCTATCGAACGAGACGACCCTTTGACCATGTTCTCATCACGGAGAGCACACGACTTGAGTTCGTCGGCCCATTTAACTTCTTTCGAATCTGGTGATTCGAGTCTTGCTTCTGGGTCGGCACTCGTTTTGAGCGCCTTGTTGGGCGAAACCTGACGGCTGACCCGATCCCCACGAACGGACCGAGTCGAACCTCCAGTTGATGATGAGATAAGCAATGACACGGTCATTGCATGGAACACGCTGACGTCGGTACTCGTTTCGTTCGCTAACAGAGGATATCACTTTTATTTCAACACCCTACCTCAGACTCAATTGTACAATGCAGGTAATATTCAACTCTAGACGTTAGTTTTTTTGTCCTGGAGCCGCTCAACTGTGTTTTCGTATCGTGCTCGCGATCCAAGGTTTGAATTTCGTGATTCTGGTACAAACTCCAGGCAGATTCGGCTCTGCACAGCCGATACCCCAAGAAATTATCCCCGCCAACATCCACCGTCCGCTCACATCTTTGACCTGCAGGGGACCCCCAGAATCGCCTTGGCACGAGTCTTTACCCCCCGTTTCGAAACCAGCGCACATGAAAATCGGAGGGATGAATTCGTTGCGGCCCGCCGCTTGGAACATTGATTTACACTTATCGTTTGAAACAATGGGAACTTGTACCTCTTGGAGAAGTGAAGGCAGAACCCCGCCTTCGCTGAGTCTTCCCCAACCAGTAACGGTTGCATTGTGTCCCACAAGACTGCCCGTAGTGTCAGGAGGCAGGCAAATGGCCGCTACGTGAGGCATGTATTGCAGCGGCTTATCCAGTTTCAACAACGCTAGATCGTTCTCGTAAGTGAAGAAATTGTATTGAGGATGAACATATTTCGCCACGATGCCACGCTCTTGGAACGGATACGGCTCTTGGGTAGACGAGAAGTCGAACTCACCGAGGCGAACCCTTATGTGTGTCACCATCAGGCTGTAAAGAAAGCAAAACTGATTTACTTGGATCCCACAACATCAAAGCTCAGAGACAAAAAGCCGAAAAGAACGTTCGTACTGCGCTCATTTCAGGCAGCTTATGGAAGTCACGACGTAAGCCAGGGAAACATACTCATCAACGCAATGCGCAGCGGTTATGATCCAGTTTTTGTTCAGGATTGCCCCGCCGCAACGATGTGTAGACGAAAATCCGAAAAATGAACTCCTCCGAACAGACGCCTGCCACGGCCATTGCCCAAATGAAGAGGTCTTTCCGCCAACAACTTTTTTCTGCGGACGCAGTGGTGGAACTCCGCAAGATTCAGTACCTCCAGTTTCGATTAGATTGCTTTCAAAATCGTTGGAATTCGACATCGCGGGTCGAAGTGTGGTCGGGGGCTGTTGTTTAATGGTGGTCGCTTGTGTCGTCGTCGAAGTGGTCGTCGTTGTTGAAGAAGTCGTTGTCGTCGTCGAGGTTGAAGACCTCTTAACTGTGGCGCTTGACGATGGTCCAGGAGTTGCCGGAGTTGTCATCGGAAGTTGCATTAGAGGAGATGTGAGAGGCGATGTCATCTGGAACAAGGTAGATTTAGGTTGACGGGAACGCATAGTTCGTTTTCTTCCTCCCAACCGCTAGATTTTTCTCTTTTATTTCCATGCGACGCAACAATCCACACTCACAATGATGGGTCTGATGGGAGTTGTGGGCTTCATTGCGACCACAGGGACCGTTATACCTGGTTTCACCAAGAGTGTTGGTCGCGGACGGAATATTGACCAGAAAGAATTAACAATGGTGGGCCGTATCGTTGGAGGCCATCGTTGAATATTATGGGTCATCAAAGTTGTCATCGTAGGAGGTCGACTGAATTGCAAGTAGGACGGCGGCTGTTTGTGTTGGACCTGTCAGCGGGAGAAACAGAAAGTGCCATCTCAGTTCAGAGGATATATTCACGAACAATGATCCAATCCAATTTGTTCTGGACCTTCTTCCTTGAACGGGACCATTTCAAGAGCCTTGGTCAAGGTAAATTACTCTCGGTAGAAACAAAGCTTGCCCCGAACCTAGATCCGTGAGCTCACTATTTAAGATCGTCAAAGAAAGAATATACATGGAACAGCCGATGAATTCGGCGTTGCTAATAAAAAAAAAAGATTATGGAATCACGGAATCTTTCAAAATCGTCCCGAAAACATACGGGCAAATGCGCTGCGGAAATCAAGTTGAAATTCGGTTCACTTGTCGGCTTGGGCGTGGTGGACGTCGTTGTTGACGTAGTCGTCGACGACACCAGCGAAGAAGGAGTCATAACTTCGCTTGACTTCTCGAGTGAGTTTTGGTTGTTATCTTCATCCTCGTGACTCAAAAGCTCAGTTTGCGCCCCCGGTCTGAATCCATCTGGAATTGATAAAGCTCATTGGTCGTGTCCCCTCAGTCCATTCTGCTGAGCGATTGAAGTCTGGACCACGTTGCTCATCGATTTCGGAATAAGTACCTTTTTCAGGTTTTCCACAGCAGCTACCATAGAGAAAGCCATCAGTGCAAGTTCCAAGATGCTTTCCATCGTTCTTAATGCATTCCCATACGAACATACAACGGCCCTCTTCGCCTTGGGCGTTGGAACAGCTTTTCTTCTGATTCATTTTTACGCCTTCGTCGAATAAATGAAAAAAAAACCATTCCAGGTATTAGAAACTCTCGGATGTTCTCTCTCTCTCTCTCTTGACATTTTCGAGAATCGATTCGCTCATGTCGAAGCAACAGAGAATATTCATTCACCTAGGACAGGTGCCATGACTAGAATAACAACGAACAAATTGAGGCAGCCCGTGGACGGCTTGAAGCTTCCAAATTGAAAGCTCCATTTCTTCGAACGGGATGGCGTTTGTCGCACGCTAGCTTTTCCATGATGAATTCCAGCCATGTTCTCGATTGCCTGCGAGAGATATCCTTTCACTTTAGACCTGTGAGCTCGAATCTGTTCGCGGAAGAATCGCCGTTTGACGAATGTAAATATAACCATCTATCCAACTGTCTCTAAATTGGATCACATGATCCTTGCTTGGTAACATGAAGACTTCGAAAAAAATCAATTCGTATTACCTGGTCCGATCTCTTTTGGTACGGCTGTATGAAAGAAGATCGTCTCGAGCGAGCAGTCTGCACCACGATCTTTGGATTTCGATTATTCTCTTCCAGCGGGATGTTTTTCCTTGTTTAGTCGGCAACGGAGTCAATGACTTGAATTTAAGATTGGTTTCATTCGGCCAATCTGAGAGTGAACAGCAGAACGCATTTCCCGATTTCCTCAGATCAGCGAGTCAAGGGGATTCGAGTCGATCAAGATGCTTTCGCGACCGACGTTTTCGTTGCTGCTGCTGCTGCTCTTGTGTTCCCTCGTATAAATCATCGAAACCAACGGAAACGTCGCTTTTCCCACATGTTTGGCGATTCGGAAGCGGGGAATATGATTAAATCTTGACGTCTGCGAATTCACGGTCTGTGGGAGCTTCCCTCAATGTTCCATCATGACTGAAAAGTAAAAGTGAAGAGTTCAGTTTCATTGCGGAAAATATTCCAAAGATTCGTGAAATCGTGGAAAGTGGCTCGACGTGCTACATGAGGATTCTTGAATCGCGATGAGATGATTCCACGTGATTTCCAAGCAAATATCTTCCCATCCATCGGATCGGAGGCTACAGTCGACGACGATAGCTACTCCAAGTGGGCACTTTTTCTTGTGATCGATGAAAAGCTATCATGGTTTGCCCCATGCGCCAGACAGTCGAGGCGAGGCATGTGCAAAAGCTGATGTTATTCGAGCACTTATTGCACCCATTCGTGTGCTCATTTATGTTATTCGGGTTGCGAGTGAGGTGCGTGTTGAGACGTGTCACGCCCCATGGCGTCAGCGTAGATTGCTTCACGCCGATGAAATGCTCACATCTGAGGCGAGCGGATCTGTAGCTGATGAAATTACGTCAGCAATTCATCTCGACATTCAACCTAGCTGTGCCTGCCGCTGACAGTCAACTCGTACCAATGAAGCAACTATTGTAACAATGCCGCGTTCTGCAGCAGTCACTGAGGCGGATTAGCTCCACCCAGCCCACAAACATTTCTTCAAGCAAGCGGGCGAGCAAGCAACAGGATTCAACAAGTCACTGAGCTAGAGTTCAATTTCAGGGATTCCCGTCATGGCGGCGGCTGTCTTACTGAATGCCTGCTTGTCTACCTGCCTGCCCTCCCGTCCGAATGTCTGCCTGCCCGCTTGCTCCCGTGCTTCAAAGCCATTGGGTGTTGCCGCCCGCCAACAGTGTTGCCACAGTCGGCACCGGCACCGGTACAATATGTCAGCGATTCGCACCACAACCGCACGATAAACTCATCGATCTGTCGATAATAATTCGACCACCAGTCTGAACGAGTGCTGATCTCTGTTACGTTGATTTTCAATGTCATTTTCGATTTTGCATTTAGAAAAGTAGAGAATATCGATGAGAAAAAATTGAAAAAAAAAACGGATCTATCGATTTGACCACAACAAGCATTCAGCGAGAGAAGCACTTCCATGGGAGCCGGCGCCAGGGCGAAGCGACGCCAGCTCATCAGAATCTTCATCCTTTTATCAGACAACTAAAAGCTGCCCATAATCTAAGTGGGGCATGCTCGAAGCGGTTCAATTCGTTCCAATTTGTGCCGGGAACGACACTCCGTTTGTCAGAACGTCCGTCCCTTCTTTCGCTAGCTCTTCGTTCGTCCCGTCGTCAAGCGGCTGCTATCGCAATTGTCTCGAAGTAAAACGATCACGTTTCATTTCAATAAATCGTGTTAGACTCCGTTAAAGAGCAGGTACTTCCACTGCACGGAGAAATGAAGAAACACTTTATCCGCTTTGAGGAACTTCTTTGTCAAAGGCGCGTTTGGACACCGAGAAATTGCGGCGTGAAATTGGTTTCTGTAACGATGGCATTTTGAGGCAAAGCCATCATAGGAAAATAATGTTTACCCGCAGATCGTCCAGCAGAAGCAGCATCGGCCGCAGTGGCAGCGAAAATGGCGACCCGAATCTGAACGCATTAAGGACATCTTTCAGGCAACCGGCGCGTGGAGGATCGAACACGAACGCTTGACTTCGGTACTCACCTGCACCATACTTAATTTTCTTTCGAACGCCCATTCCCCCTTCGAGAGGCAAAATTCTCCCGCACCGAAGCGCCGAATCTCTTCAATGAAGACAACGTGCTGTCTAAGTGCTACCGGAAGCCTACTTTTACAGTTGCATTGTGCAGCCGCGCCACCTCGACTCGGAATCTTCAAGTCAGACTCGAGGAATTCCAACGCAGAATGATCGCAATCTATGCGAAGACAGTGGGTGCAGTATTCGATCTGGGCATGAAGGCAAGAGATTCGTTCGAACTTGAAACCCAAAGGACGAGATTGGTTCAAAGCCGTAGATGAAGTCCGAACACCAAAACTGGTCTTGCATAGCATCTATTCACGATGGCGCGGCGCAGCTAAGCGAGGTCCCGCACTCATGAACCCGAAGCCATGGAGTGGAGTGTTTGTGTTACTTCTGAATAGTAGTAACGCGCTTTTCGCAGAGGGTCGCGCTGTCGTGATCACAATCTTGATCCGGTTAGTTGCGGAAGTATTTGGACGTCGTGTGCCCCCCTTCTTCTTACGCTAGGGCATCGAAAGCACACAGCAGGCAAAGACGAATACGCTGACGGATGGAAAACTATGCTCAGATGGCGAATTTTCTACGACTGCCGAAAGATGGCGGCTCTGCCAAAAGCGAAATGAATGAAAAACAGCGTTGAACTCCACGAAGCTAACACATCCGTAAGAAGAAGATAACCGAAAGCAGGAGAAGTGGAAGATGATTGTGATGACTGCTTCTATTTCTCACGCCCGATCGATGTGAAGTCACATGTTAACGGAACTGGATCTAACGGAGAAAACAACAGAAGGCAGCGGAAGCCAAAAAATGAAACAAGAGCACTCGCGAAAGAGTTCCAAAAATCAATCTTTCAAAGCATTTCGACACGGAGATGTCAGTGTGACTTTCGTGACGTCTGTCTATAGTGGAAGAAGAAGCAAACCTCCGCTCGCTCGCTTGTGCGTCCATCCGACAACTGATAGTAATGACTATGAAGAGAATCCCACAACAGTCGGAACCCTTCTGTAATCGAAACGACAACTAGGAAAAGAACCGCTGGCTGATCGCCTGGCTACGACTGGAACGCTCCGTCTTTTGTCTTGTTGTTTTTTCTGCAATGTTTTTTTCTATCGGCAGCTCGCCTCTTTGATGTCCGGTGTCAGCAGCGGGAAACATCGCTTTCTTCCTCGACATCGGAACGGGAAGATCCGAATAATGCCTTCGACAGCTTCATCGGCAATAAATTTTGCGGCTTGCCTCCCGTTCCGTGAGGGGTTGATGTATGGAATAATCGCAATTCGCGATCGCTGGAGTTGTGAGTAATGATCTTATAATGAGCATCTGACAACAAGTATCAACCAGTGTTGATGAACACTTCTAATGCACAAAACGTCGATTCTGCTTCCCTTTCGATGAAGGAAGACAAACTTCCATCTTTGAATTTGAATGGTTGTGTCTCGCACGCTGCCGTAATCGTGCTTGCTGGTGCATAATTATCCTCGTCATTCACAACGAATCAATTCTTCTCACTCCGACAGAACATCCGCGAAAAAGCAACACTTGGGCGGCACGACACTCATGGAAGTCCGGAATTGAGAACTAGTGCCATTTAGAGACATGGCGACGATGTGAAATAACTTACTTCCGATCCGAGGTACCGGAGAGTTTCCGCCTGTACTCGACGCTTATCACAACTCGCTGAGCACAAAAGATGAGCACAGCACTATAAGGACAGAAACTTCATCCGTGCGCTGCGTAGGTCGCTCTTGTCCTCTTACTCCTCGTAGGAATCCAAACGTTTGAATATCGACTGACGTCTTCACTGACTGACTGTCTGTCTGTCTGTCTGTCGGACTGACTGACTGACTGTCGTTGTCGATGCTGACCGTGGATCACAATGAGCGACTGGCGCCTAGACCCGGCGAACAGTTACAGCCGGTTGCTGGTGAAGTTAGTGGCGAGGGGCAGCCGCAGACACACGCAACACGCACAGACACACACACACACACACACACATCCTGTCCTGTGAGAGTGATCTGAACTACTGCACTTATATTGCTATTACTAAGAAAGTCAACCATCCATCCTTCCATCCCGTCATCCATCCAAGCAACCAGCCAGCCATCCAGCCATCGAGCTAGCCAACCAACGAAGCAAGCAAACCAGCAACTAACAACTGAGTAAGCAAGCACCTGATGAGCCAACGGTACTTGTCTTCACCGAAGATACGATGTCAGTTACTTGAGATACTGAAGTTTTCACACTGATGTTCAGTAACATTTTCGGAGCAATCATCCATAACTAAGTTGAAGTACAGCACCAGACGAGGATCTCGATCCGTAACAGATTGAATTCTCTGTTAACAATACGATGTCAGAGCGATATACATAAGACGAACTCGACGGACCGGATCCGATTTTCTTCGTGATGCTTACGTCTTTTTGGCGGCAGCAATTGCCCCACAGTGAGGTGTTTCGAGACTTGACCTTGCCCTGGAACTGTCGTCAATATTTCCAAGACTCTGCTATGAATAGAAATAATTTTCTGAGAGCTCCCTCCCATCCATCAGTACCGGACGCGTCTAAAGAATGCCGCCGACACCGAGTGTGTATCAATTTTTTCCAAACGATCCGGAAATTCGACTCCAGATCGTGGCTAACGTGGTTGGAGCTCCTCTGTTGTGAACTGAACGAATCTTTTAACGTGGCGGGTCATCGGCCATCCTTTCAACCGCTCGCGCGTTTTACTAATCGCTCGCTCGGTCGGTTGGTCGTTCAATCGATTTATAGTTTAATGAAGAATTGGGCTCTTAACTCAGAGAGCAGGCGAGCGCGCAAAAGAGCACAAACAGGCCGACCATTGGACAAACGGATGAAGAAGCAAACGAGGGAAGAGGCTGACTGTCAGACGGGCAGAGCTACCCAGCTACGACAAGCTGAGACGAGAAAATTAGATCATCTGACGCCCGTGGGACACACCAACGATCATCAATTGCCTCCGGAAGTGCCGCGTTCTTCGTATTTCCCATCATCTGGCTGCGAGTAATTTTTCGACCTACCGTGTTTTGTTCATTAAGCGTACGAGGTAGCAAGCGTTTCAAGTTCATTCATTTGTGATTCGACTCTGAGTTCGTGCATTCCAGTAGATACAGTCCTCATCAATCGAGAACATTTCATGTTCCGCCTTTCTCGGCTTATGGCGTGTTGAATTCGCAGCTCGGCGACTGCGATTCATTTCTCTCGATTCGAAAATTGTTATTCAGGCCCTAGCTCTGCGGCAGTGGGAGGACGACGTCAGCTTTGGAGACTAATCACCGGAATTTCATCTGTTGCTTCCGCTGATCGCGCTCAACTCCGGAAACTACAAGAAATTGTTGGAACAAGGTGTCATGGAAGAGCCCTTTTCACACAAACGCGACTCTTTTCTAGGAACCCAGAGAAAGTTCAAGGTGAGGTGAGGAGGATGATTATTTCGTGATGCTTTAGCCTTCTCGCCATCTCCGCCAGCACCGGTTCTCCAAGTGAGGACGACATCTATGTTTTTTTTTTTCCGGTGAAAAGAAAGCAGCCGATAAGTGGTGAACGAGTAGTGTTGGATGTCCCGTCTCGTGTCAGTCTGGAAGAACTCGAACAACAAGTGTCATTGAAAAAAGAAGGCGAACTCATCGATGTTTCCAGGGCCGGTCCCGTGTACTGGTCATGCACAGTGCCGAAACTTGGGCATCATTGATGCAAGACTGTGACCGATCTTCCATCGCTCCTGTTTTGTTCTCGACGGGGGATACTGAGGTAGAACAGAAAGCAACCCACAGCGATGGCGGAACGAGAAGATGACTGCTTGGAATCATTCTGCGTGAGGCCTGTGATGACGAACTCAAAATGCAGGCATTTGTGATGTTCTCCAACTATATTGTGCAGTAGTTCAAAACGCTCGCTCATTACAACGATCAGTTCCTGTTTTCCGACGACCGAACCATCATTGTCGGACAGCACGGGCTACTGTCATTCCATCGATCGATTTTCATGAATTCTACTTGATGATTCATTGTAGTTTATAGACACGTGACACTCGTGTCTCAGATTTCCACTTGGATTGTTCACATTCCGTGCCCGTGAACGGACCGTTATCGCGCTGATACGTCGGTCTCGAGTTCGCATCTCATATCCCGTTTACAGCCTCAAGTCTTCCTGTCAGTTTCGAGGGTCATCCGCCGGTCAACTGACTGCATCTCTGCATGAAATCCAGCCTCAACAAGTGATCTTCAAGCGCTGAATCCATGCACTCAGTCGATCTGGACTCAAAGTTTTCACTGTGCGCGAGTTTTTGGGAGCTTGTTTGAGACTCGATCTCTACTCTGTGGTATTCGTTTCGGCAACAAACGTTTTCTGGAGCTTGATTGCGAGCACTAGTTGGAAGATGATGGACCAAGCAGACGGCGTCGTCGAAAGCGGGAAGTCGACTGAACGAGATGACCCGATGAAAAAATATCTGAATCATGCACAAGGGCCAGACTCGTTTCGAGCGTGGTATGTCGCGTTTTTCGCGGTGCTCTACGTGTTCTTTAGTTGGTGTGCATTCAGCTCTACTCCAGTTCTATACGTTGCGATCATGGAGACGAATACAAAGCTCTCAAGGGAAACGGCTTCGTGGCCGTTCACCATCATGTCGTGCTGCACTTTCACTGGGAGTAAGTTTCTCCATTGATTGAGGTGGGTTTTGTTGCTCCTAATAATTTTCAACGGTATTTTTTCCTCTAATAGCGCGGCAGCTCCTTATAGACAGGTAGGTCTGGAGCACTGGAAAAAATTAGATGGGCAGCCTGTCTACCTTGGAAATCTATGGCGAAATTAGGTCCTGCATCCGACAAACAGCCTCAAGTAGTCTGGCAAATCTCTAGCCATCGAGAAAATAAGCGTACATTCTCCTACATATTAGAGGAATTCCACTAGCTCTTCTAAACCGAATCAGAGCGCGTGTGCTCACTGTCGAAACGAGGTGATGTAAAAAGGGTGCTATATATAATAATTAGAGCGCAGGTAAATGGAGCGCGTCTTTGAAGAGCGCATCTTCGAAGAGCGTAATCAATGAAGTGGTTTCGTTAGGACTTTCCCACTGAATGATTTGCACCGCCCCACCATGGGAGATTTGCTCAGAAAACTGGATTAAAATATTCTGTCATTAGATGAGCTGAAACACAAACTCCTCATAAATCTACGAGTATATTTGAGAGTTTTGTACGAGTTGAAATCCCGCCGAAAGCTCCCCACTTTTTTTCTCGCAGAATTTTCGATCTTCTCCGATTCTTGTCTTCACAATTGGGCTCAGAATCGACGAAACAGAGGTCGGATGGTGTCCGAAACCGTTCGATATTTCCTCCAGGGATGAGGGGAAGTGCCTCCAGAAGTTTCAGCCCGATATCTTTCTTGGATTCTCAAACTCGTTCAAGATGAGAGTCCATGGGAATTCGGTTTTCACGTCATAACTTTTCAGGGTTGCGAAACCCCTCGTCGAGGCTCATTACAAAGTTGTAGGCCTCACTCTCAGCTATCATTCGGTTCGAATCTGGTATCTGAACGATTCCGCGAGAAAAAAGTGTGGGAGCGTTCGGGATTCCAACTCGTACAAAACTCTTAAATTCACTCGTAGATTTATGAGGAGTTTGTGTTTCAGCTCCTCTAATGGCAGAATATTTTAGTCCAGTTTTCTGAGCGAATCTCCCGCAATGCGCCCTCTCGGAGAATGTGAAACCGAGAATATAGCCCACAACAAGGAAGGCGCGCTCTTCACAGATGCGCTCTTCGAAGGCGCACTCATCAAAGGTGCGCTCTATTGAGTCGTGCGCTCTATTAAGTTTGCGCTTTAATTGACGATTACCGTAAAAAGTGTTACCCTGGAAAGAAACCATCCAATCATCAGCTCGGAGCGTTAGCGCGATTCATAGCTGTACTCGGGGAGGTGCTTCCAGAGTCAGCCGGTTTCGCTGCATTTTGCCGCAAACGATTGTAACTTCGTGTAGAAGTCAGGCTTGGACGAGGGAGATGCCTCAAGGATTGCAAACGACATGCCGTTTTTCCGTGTCGAGAAAGGAGCAATAACTACGAATATGGACTGAAAATGCTTTTACTATCCAGTACATTTTCAATTATCATGGCTGATCGGAGCCAGCAGTTCGACCTTTTCAATATTCCACGTGTTCTCCTCCCTTTCTTAGTAATTCCACTCAGCTGGAAGATCTGAAGCAGCCCCGGCACATAAGAGATCCTCCGCAAAAATTCCGTCGCGAAAAAAACATCGGTCTCCTCCTCAAATCTTTCCTGTAGTGATCTGTAGGCTGCTGGCTATGTAAATAGCAATAAAGAATCTTACTCCAGTCTGCTCTAAAAAACTCACCTTTACTGGCGCAGCCGGTGTGGCAACCACTCGCAATTCCGCGAATCAGAAGAAAGGACAGGTTGAAGTTCTAAAAACGCTCTGCTCGACCCCAATCAAAGAGACCGAAGCAGAATGTTTTCTTGAATACCCCAACGCCGCGTCGGTAGCAGCTTCGTTTGTCAAACTAGATCGATCCCGAAAGGGATTCTTACTAATCAGTGGAGATGAACTACTGGCGAATGGTGCAGTATATTAGTTTCTGAACCTAGAAACCCTCCATTCTTCGGGAAGCCGTCCGGTCCGTCGAGAGAAAACTTTTCCTCGTCATTGAAAAGAAAGATAATCTGTTTCGAATGCTTAGGATCCCCTGTTGAGTTTTCCAGATTATCTCACTACGATCTCACCGTTTTCTACCGTTGCGATGTGATCCCCTCTGCAGATTGTAACCGCGATTCGGTGTGAGGAGGTCTCAAACTGGGTGCAGATCTTATTCTGACCGATTGGAGGTGTTCTTGCTCATTTTATAATCTGATTTGTGAGTTTTGGAGCCACTGAAAAATTCAAAACCTCCCTGATTTGCGCACTCGAACGTTTTGAACTGGACGCGGGCGCTGCCCGGCAGATTCGACTCCTATCGACGGGGCGGAATCTTGTAACTCACTCCACGTCTGTTCCCCTCATTTGAGCGGTTTGAGTTCTTGAGACAACTTGACAACTCACAGCGAACAACGTACAACAAATCAATGTGTCAATCCACACTGTGAATAAGCATCGATCCTCGACTTTTCGTCAACAAAAGAACAAGGTGCCTCGAGCATCTAACTCACTCAACAGTAGACGCTACCTCTTCGTTACAAATCGCAGCTGAACAGCTCAGTCTATCAGTGATTCTAAAATCACTTCCAGCCGGAAATTGTACTCACGGCTTCATACCCGATCTTCTTCTTCGACACGAACGGCCTGAATTTCGCCTCTCAATCCCGAAGCCTCTTCGGTTCTCCATCATGACCACCTCCACAACGAGTTTTTTTTTTGCTGATGAGGTGATGAGTCATATCCCTCGCTCCAGCCCTGCACGAGAGGCCTGTGACCTGTGTTGCGGAAGTTCAGGTACCGGAGGCCGGAGGGCCTCTGTTGCCAGAAGGCCGGGAAAACCTTCTTCTCCTGGCACCAGATATTCATGTTTACTCACAGGGTAACAGAGGTCTGGTACCACATTTTTGAGCTGAGAACGTTTTGTTGCATCCAGCAATGGAGATCGAAGACAGCGAAGGATTCGCGGATCAACTCTGGATCCAGGCTCGCAATTCTCTTGAAACGCTCAGCTCGATTGATTCCTCATCAGGGAATACATACAAGCGACATTGGATTATCGAAATCAAACTGTGAAAAGTGCACACCGATCGCGTACACAGAACTTCTCAACATGTCGTGAGCGCTTCGTGATTCAGGCATTATCCATAATTTTCTCTGAAAACCTGACGGAGCTCATCGGATGATTGATGTCTGATAGCTGATTTCTTGAACCCCGCCTGAGAGTTCTAGTGCCTGTTCCCCGATTCCGACCCTAATACGTGGATTCGCAACTGAATTTTCGGGACCATGGAGAAGCTAGACATGATCTCCGGATATTTCACTTGCTTCAACGGCAAAGATCTCGTCGAACTCAAATACCTAGCTGGAAGTTCTACCGGAACCAATTCTGAATGACATGAAATATTCACAGGTGCAATTTATGGATTGCTCGTCAGAAAAGTGTCGGAAAGGAGCCTCTTGTTGCTTGGCGCTCTACTCTCATCCCTGTCTCTGCTAGTGGGTTCCTTCTTCACGCACAACGTAACTGTCCTCGCGTTGACATTGGGTGTTTGCCATGGTAAGCCTCTCGCCGATCGTCAAGTTTGTTGATATGTTCTCTGTAATTCCATCGATTCTTTATGACCGTTTGGCCTTCAGCCTCCTGTGCGCCTTTTCTCATCAGGTGGAAACCTCTTACAGGGTTTGGCATCGCATGCAGTACATGCATACCCTCCGCTGTGATCACGCAACATTTCATCAAGTATCGAGCTACCGCCATGTCTTTGTTCTCCATTTCGGCCTCGCTCAGCGGAATCGTGTACCCTATACTGGCGACGATGATTTACAGAGCCTACTCTCTATCTGGTTTGCTTCTCATATTGTCCGGAATGTCCTTCAATCAACTCCTCTCGGTGATCGTTTGCGATGCCGCTCCTTGGAAACCGGCACTCCAGTCTCTGATCGCTGGCAAAGCCACCGCCGACAAAAGTTCGACGAATTCTTCGAGTTCCTTCTGCAGTCCGTTGCTCATCAATACGTGCATAACCAATGCCCTGGCGAATTTCATTATGTTCGCGTTGGTTCTGTTCATCATAGATTTCGAGACAGACAATGGCATCGATAGCGCCAACGGGGCTTTTCTGGTCGTAATGACGTGTTTTGGATGGTTGGTTGCGAGTATTTTCGTGGGGCCTATCGTCGATCGGGGAAAATATTACGATCGATATGTTATTTTGAGTTCATGTATTTTCCAAGCGTTTGCGCTGATGTTGATGATTGCGCCCTTCGGAAAGGGTGTTTATTGGTGCCAGAGCGTCGCCGCTTTCTTCATTGGCTGGGGTCAGGGCAGCAGAGGATTCCTAATGTTCGTGATGTTGAGTAAGAGGTATCCTCCGAGCATGGTTCCAATGGCATTTGCTGTGATGAACCTCAGTTGCTTCTTACCTTTCTTGCTTCGAACTCCACTGATAGGACTCATACGCGATAACTTGGGAGAATATGATTATCTCTTCTATCTGTTCATATTTATAAACATCCTCCTCACGATAGACTGGCTGGTGGTGTCGATACGAAAGTGATAGTTTCCCGTGATGACCGAACGCCCGCCGCTTCGAGTCGAGCATCGGGGAGAGAATAACCGCGCTCATGGTCCTATGTTCCTTTTTTTTTCAAGCGTTCGTCTGTAAGAATTCCGCTCTGAATAAAGAGACTCGTATGTTTTTGATTCTCTCAAAAGCAAAGTGTTCCATTCCGCCAAGGTCTACAGCTATGCAGACGATACTTTTGCGTGGAAACTAACTGACAATGAGCTTGAACCCTTGTTCGGGGAATCTCTGTGAACTGTCATTGAGACTCTTTCTCTTGGGGGCTCTCGCAATGTTTCTCTCCCTTTCATTCTCGAGCATCAAACAACAAATAAGTAAGCAAGCAAAAAGAACCGCGTTGCAAGAAATTCCAAGTGAGAAGGCTCATATGAACTCGAATGATTCACGGCTTCAGAAGCGATGCACACGATGAGATCGAACGAATTCTAGGCGGCCACAGACTGAGTCGTCCATGATCGTTATGGAGGGCGCGACCTGACAAATTCTATGCTGGAGATCAAATTTGGAATCGCGAATCAGGGGTCTCTTGAATCGTCTCCGACTCGAGTACAAACTTCATTATGACTATTCACCAAATGCAATGAGCGGACGAAGCCACCGAAGGCGGAACGATTTGGCGCCGTCACAGCGAGAAGACGAACTTCATTGAGGAGCTCAGGTTTTGTTTTCAGTGGAGAGCTCAGGCATCAGAATTGATAATGTGAATAACTTCCGCTCGATCTTTCCTCACTCGATCCGCAAAACTCAATTGTTGCGACTGGCGGAAACAACGAAGAAGGCAAATCGATCGATACAAACATGGAAATCAGTTGGCTCGCATGCGGGTGGTGTGCAGTTTTTGGAGTGCTGCTGACCGGCAGACATCTGCGTTTGCGAGGGCACGGGACGACCAATGAGTCTGTGCTTCGGCAAGTACTTAAAGTCCTGGTCCTCGGCAGCCTGCTCGCGGGGTTTTTCCATGAAGGGTCCGAAGAAATCCCCGAGAGAGGACCAGTACTTCGAGGGCACGGGGTTGACCCAACGCCGATCGAACCAAAATTCAGAGCCCTACTAGGGAAAACCTTCTTCCGTATAGGCTTGTCAAAACTGAGAGACTGCTTCGATGATCCTAGAACTCTGCTCAAGATCGGTAGAATGGCCAAAATGATGACAATAAGCGAGATCGAGACATACCTCGAACAGGAAGCTGAGCGGAAAAAATGGGCCATAGATATTGGTAGAGGTACCCCGAAGACGGCGAATGAAAGAGACTTCGCAAACTATGATTTCGCACACGAGTTGATGCAGGAGAAAGGAATACGCTCGATGAGAGATGCAGAAACATTCCTTGAACGATTAGGAGCTCCTGCTGAAGTCGAGAGGTCATTTTATGACGTCATTGGTTTCGCTGAGAGACAGGGAGCCAAAATATTACATGAGGGGAGCCATGTAACGACCGCTCCCGTGGGAAAATTGATGCAATTTTATCGTGCAAACATTAGCCGCTCCAGTGGTCCTCTGGAATGGTACAATGCGATGAAGAAAAATTGGGAGCCTCTAACGATCGAGAGAGTTCGAGAGTGGAAAAATGGAGGAGCACCAAGTCGATTTCAAATAATACTACTCATTGCATCGCGACAGCTTTCCCTGACGAAGGATTTTCTTGAATTCATCGAATACCGCCAAGAGTTGGAGAAGGATCCAGGTGGAGATGTACAAGCGAAGGGTGGACTGTTCCTAGAGGAACTACCGTTCAGAGAAAGTGAACAAGTGCGTCCACTCGAGCTGGATAAAGACGGCTTGTTCTTAGCAAATGCCGCTGGGAAAAGCTACGAAAGAGAACAGTAAGTTTTTCTCCCGAGCTCCTGGCCGTGCACGCGAATCCGGACAAATCTATGTCCGCAACGGAACCTCTCCGACGAGTTCGCCCGAATATCGCGCCTTCGCTCTGCGGCAGAGCGAAAATTCGATCACATTTTTCCTTCCTCCGAGTTGGCAGTCCCCCGTGTTCTGCTTCAATCCAAGATGACATTGCCTCCTCTCTTGTTTTCCCACTCATCGAACCTTCACTGAAGGTTTTCTCGTTTTTCCTTATTTCTCTTCGAATTGACGCCAGCGTCTCTTCTTCCTTCCTGAGCTTGAGGCTGACATTGGTGATACAGTTCACGGCTAGCAACTAGCAACGCCGGTGACAGGGCCGAGTCGGTACACGGCAGAGATTTTGGAACACACCATCGAACTTCCCAAACTTATTGTGCGTTAGAACCTCGTGGTTCCGAACTCGACATCAGAGCGCTGTGTCTTCGTTTGTTTCGTTCAGGATCTTCTCGTTTCCCTCATCCTCGACGAAGCGGCACCATCACTCTGTGTTCGTCACCAGTTGACTTGATTCTTTTGGTTCGCTTTCTGAGCGTTCACAACGCCGGAGGCGATGATAGAATCTGACGTTCAATATCGTTTTCCAGCTTGACATTCAAATTTAGCATGTTGTACTTCGCTGGTGCGTGCTATGGAGGGTACGATTCTAATGGTGAAGAATGTGATCGCTTGTGGGACCGGCTGCCGAAATATGATGGGTATCGTGGAATCGCAGAAGTTCTCTTAATCTTGTTCGAATTCGAGTATCACGTTCGACTTCCCCTAGAACTTCGAAATTCCAGCTACGTGGCCCAGGGCCTGCGGGAGGCTCACGCGGAAAGAGATGTATCTAGAGATGTGTCTGAAGACTTACAACATTCTGTGCAGGCACAAGCAAGATGTGAGTGAGAGTTTTGATTCAGTTGACCAGACTGTTGGCATCAGACTTATGACTCGACATTTACATGGCATCCCAAAGACTATGGAGACTCCAAGTATGCAGATCTCCGAGATAGAGCCGAGGCATACCTGATTTCACCTAAGGGTCGCCCGGATCATCTCTACCATCAATACGAGGAACATGGACAGTACTTCCAAGCATTGTGAGCGAAAGTTCACCCGTGGATCGAATGTTCTTCATAAAACTCAGTCCAGCTCATGCGGTGAACTTCATTCACGCATGCACAGTAACTTCTCTTGGAGATACTAATACGTCAACCTTCTCGACAGCGATGATATGAGAGACTTCCCGCGGTACGTGTCGAAATCTGCTGAGATTGCGTCATCGAAAGATACAAAAAGGTTCAAGGGTGAGTCAATTGTATCCAGCATCATTTCAGTTCTCCCCCACTCATCTCTCATGAAAATTCTACCGCTTGTAGCCGTGCTTAGAGACTTCGAACAGCTCGTCGAAAAGTACTTCAGCAGTCGGGTGATGCATGTTGATGTTTTGCGAGACTTCCTTCGGGACAAATTCGCTGAGCCTCTCTTGAGCTATCGACCAAATCCCGACACTACGCAAGATAACGCCTCGATACTCGTGAATGTAGGCTACTGCCTTACAAGATATTTCGAAGTCACTGACTGCATGAGGTACATGGCTACATCGATGGTGTATTGATTGCTGATGACGAGGCATTCAACTTGGGACGACCCTCCTCCCTCCGGGGCTCGTCCAATTTGGCAAACACTAATGATTCATTCATCACCTTGATTTCACAGATCCGAAGAGTCCGCAAATTCGGACGGAGGGGAATACTTTATGTTTCCCTCGCTGCTGGACTTGATGCGAAGCTGGCGCAAATTCCCGAGACCTTCGAATAAAAAGACCCGTCAGGGGGAATCGAATCGATGAACACGATAAAATTGAGAAAAATAGTTTTGATGAGCGCATTCGGTGGTTGTTCTCTGAGGAAATCTTACGGGAATGTTGTGAGGATTCCGCCGCCCACGAAAAAGTGGCTCGTTGGGTGTCGTGCCGTGTCCCCGAATCATAACGTAGAAGTGGACTTCGCCTATTCTAGGTCGGTGTTGGCAGAGCCAAAACGGTGTGATTTTAACTTCGACGCGATGTCTCCATCAGAACGCTTGAAGGGAGCAGGAGTACTATATACACTTGTAGCGTCACAGAGGAGCTCGGATCCGGGCGTTCAGACATTAAATCAAGTTGAGTTTGCGGTCGATGATGCTCGTGTCAGTTGCATCAAGAATCTCAGTTAGATAGAGCTTCTCGATTGGATTCGCTCGACGTGCTCAATCAAGTTCTGCTTCCTTCCCATCTTTTTATTCCAAGTTGAATTAGAAATGACGGCACGAACTCATTCTCACGATCCATTAAACTCTTCTTGGAATTCGATGACCTGTAGTTTCACAGAACCTTCAGCTGAATTGCGCCAGATGAATCGTGGTTGGGGTCACTGATTCATTCTTCGGACTTTTATGACAGCATCAGGACGAGGATTCCTCCCGGCTGTGCAGCAATGAGGCTGCGAGATTTTGGACGAATGTCGTTGGATTTCCACAATTCAGAGAGACTTTTAGCCCAGAGCTGCGGTTTGAACGATGGAATTCGGCTTCTGGATCTCGCAAAATTCTCTTCTATGAGGGCTAGTTTTAGTCTGGCAGTCAGTCCGAGACCAGTTACCGATTCTGTGCGAAGCAGTCTTGGGATCGCTGTTGAATCCGAATTTAAACGAATTCGCTGATAACATCTGGTCGAAGCCCCAAGCAGGTGAAGCTCGTGTGGGAAAAGCACAGTACAAATGGACATTGAATTAAGAACTATCAACATGTCCTTGTCATTAACAATGGGAGTATTCGTTTTACAATCGTTTGAGAATATCCAGGGACCAGTCACTCGCTTCAAGTCACTCTGGAAGAAAGTTTCACATGAAGAGTCTACTCATTCTTTTTGCGACTCTCGGGGCGGCGCCGGCGTTTTGGTGTTGAAGAGGGAGGAACATTTTGGAGTTATCTCTCTGGTGCTTGATCCCGAAGGTCGATTGCTTTCGGAGCAGAATTCTTTAGGACGCGGTAGGTGAGAAGACGGTTCAGCTGCTCGATGAGAACCATAAGAGGAAGTATATCGAGTTGCGAAGCGGCGGTGGGGCTGAACGAAATTATTCGAACCGCTCCTTTCTGCAGAATGGTTATTGGACTAGAATCACGGGAAAAACTTAGACCGGAAGCAACTGCAACATACAAGAGCATGGTAGTGGGAAAAGATTACGAATTCATACGAGAGCTGCGATGGAGGAAATGAGCCATTTCCTGGCATTGCGGAAACATGCATACCCAGTGAGCCAATTATCGATGGTGACACCAAAGAACTCATCAAACACAGCAACCGGGAAGAAGTCGATGTACAAGACACCAGAAGCGAGTAGATCAGCAGCGCCGGAGGGAGGGAAATGGGAACATTTCACGGTTCATATTTTCCCATTCGTTGTTACGGTCCACCTTTTCGTATCTTCGTAACTCTCGACAATGGTGAGCGTCAAAACGAGGACTCAGGAGTAACTCCAAATCTCTGCGTTTTGAATTAACTCCACTTGAAATCGATTCTGGAGATGCTTAAATATTTCCGTTGTGAAAATTTTGGAAGCAACGATTGCTTATGAATCTACGACTGAATTTTCAAATTTTCTTCGGAAGGAAATCAATCAGAAAGCTTCCATGGTCTTTCTTTCCCAGAATCTTTAATTTTTCTGTCCTCTGATCTTCGAAATACATTCAGATTTCGCAAAATAGGCTCGATAATCGTGGAGACCGGAAATTCACCTGAGAGTGTGGGTAAAGGAACTGCTCAGACCGCGCAAATTTTCAGTGCGATATCTCCACTGAGTCGCGAGATAACATAACATGAGAGTCTTCGGAAAATTGCTTTCCATTCCATAACTCCAGAGGACGAAGGAGTCCTGCCGAACGGCAACTGCATGATTCCACATTTCCGAGATATCGTCGAATTGATGGAATCACTGTCGAATAACGCGGAAGTGAACCTAATCTCAATATAAGTAGCGAGTAGCGAGAGTATATAACAACGTATCTATATATTACACTAAACAATAAAAACAACGAAGTCAAGCCCAGGTCTGACTCGTTACTCGTTACTATATATCCTCTCGTGTATGAGACGCATCGAAGAGATGCAGCCAAAGTTTTCGAACGAATTTTGAAAAATCGATATTTAAGTGTAGGCGAGAGACGCATTCTTTTTTGTGGTACAACCAGAGGAAGAAAATTCAGAGAATTAACGCACCAACCCTAATCTGTACTCTCGTGAGAAGGGTTTTTTGGGAGGCATTTTCCCATGATGCTTCCCGCGAACTCTTCAACCGCGAGTCATCGCTGCTCCCTTCTAGAAGCGGTCCGTCTTCAGTGCCTGTTTTGGAATTATTTCATCTTAATCAATGACTTCCCGAACCTTCTCCATCCGCAACGCAACCGGTGAAATGCTCTGCTCATTGAGTTTTCTGAAAGGGCCCGAATTGACTTCAGGGTCCTGAACCCACGTACGCCACTCGTCTCGCATCGTGTCTTTGAACGGGCATTCCTCAGTCCGAGATGATTGCACTTCCACAGGATCTGGTGTTCCGAAACGAACTCCGTTGACTTGATGAAGAGCGCCTATCGGGCTGGACTCACTTGTGGATGGTGGAACAGATGAAAGGCGTACGGGAGAGAGACGAATTCTACAGCTGTTTGTCAGAGCAGTAGTTTGCAAATACCATGTGCCACTCTGGGCGGAGTTGAAAGAATCGAGACGGTACCGCCCCTTGGACGCTCGTCTCTCCGAGTAGAGCACAGGAAATGACTATTTGTGGAAGGAGGTTCTCTGATACCGCCCTCTTCGGATTGTCGCCAGGGTCGAGCCTACATTCCCACTATCACTCGTGCCGCCCCAACTCACGCAAGTGCCACGAAGGGGATCCCCATGCTTTTCTGGCTGGACCCTTCCAACTCGCGAAACAATGTTCAATAAATCAAAACTTCGCATGAGCGTGTTTTATCGAACTCTTGATCGGGGGTTCCAGTTCACTAATTGAAGTCGGAAACAAACACGGGTCTATCGGGAAAAACTCTCGTCGCATGATGATCTCAGCTCGTTTCAACTTTCCGATGTCCCATTTCTAGTTGGAACTTTCAGCGCCGGCTCGTTCATATCAGAATTCGATCACATCAAGGATTTTTGACTTCCATCACTCTATACATCTACTCGAGGCCCGACTGCAAATGCAATGAACGAGCAATGTGGTCCCCATTGCTTCGTCAATTTCTACACAGGTCGCGATGCTGATCTCGCTCTCCGACTTCGCTTCAGAGGAGCCACACCCGTTTCTGCTGAAGACTTCGAGAAGTGCAAGCACGGATGTGAGCGTTAAAATCGCCGTTATCAGCGGACGAATTCACCCGAACCGGTGAAGAAAAAAGGGAATCGTTTGATCGATCACTTTCCAGGGGGATCTATTGCTGGAATTGAATCTCATCCTTTCGAATGGTGCGATTCGGCCGATTAGAGTCGTGAGGTCATGTTCATTCGATCGAAAATTGATAATTCACCGTACTCGATAATTTAGAGAGCAAGTCTGGATGGTCGGAAGATTTGCGAATTACCGGAGCCCTGAATCAGCGTGTTGGTCTTCGGCTTCTGCCCAATAAGCTTCTGTGGGTCCTCATCTGAATCTGATCAATGATTACCGAAACTGATCGCAGGTTCAACTCCTTCAACATAGCAATCAACAACACAGACGAAACATTCCTGTCTCCGGTTCAACGGAGTTTCAAAGTAGGCATCTTCTGAACTCCGCGCCATCGGATCGAGATAATCCCGTCCCGATGTGATCCGATCAAGCGGAGTGGGCTTTTGGCCGTAAACTCAGTGATGCTGGACGATTTCCTGGGTTTTGTTCATCCGCCGATCCTGTCTCGGTCCCCTTTCGTTCCATGCACGCGTTCTCCGTGGTTTCCGATCTTTCGCCATGGTTTCGGTCATGGTTTTATTGATTCATAGAACACATTATTACAATATCACTTCTATCTAGGCCTCTCGAGAAACTGCATCTTTGAGAAACCGCGGTCTCGGCTCACTCCGTAAAAAAAATTCGATCAGCCGCGGGAAAAAACACGATTGACCACAATAAAGACGCGGGTTATAGGAAGAAAGACCCGCGGTTATGGTGGTGAACCGCATTTTTGCAATCAACCGAATTTGAAAACCGCCGGAAGGCCTTCTTCCTCCCCGGGTGCGATTCCTCAGCTGATCGATCAGGTCTCCTCATCATATCCATTCACTGTACAAGCTGCTCCGACCTTCTAGGCTCGTCATGATCCGACTCTCTGTAGCTCTAACCTTGTCGGGAGGCCCTCCTCCTTAAAACCTCTTCGTCTTCGACCTTAAGGGAGAAATCAATAATGTTAACAAGTTGATCTCACGTGCTCGATCGCGACTCGGTCTGGTTATCCGTTGGAAATTCAGCAACAGCTGGAAGGACCTGCTCCCGCCCACTTGGAATCCGAAGCAGCAGCAAATCGCGGAATGAGCGTTCCTTGTCAAAACAGTCGTGGCTTGTTTTCGAACCCTCGTCGAACGGAGCATCAATTTACTTGATTGTTGGTGAAGAGCGAAGCGTTCCATAGGAAGCTTTGCGAGACGTTCCAAATAGAATATTCTAGAGAGACGTGAGATAAGACCGCATCCACATGAAAAAAATTCCACACACAGATTCCTCACCTTGGCTCTTTCAGCGTCGAATTCCAAACAGCCGGCTCCGTCGAGTCGCTGGAGATCGATCCAGCCACGCCATCGAACGCATACTCCATTCATGATAAACGAGCTCAACATGTGGACCTGGAACGAGTGTAGGGGAACTTGGCAACGGCGACTGAAATCACGAGAATCGATCTCGAGTGATTAGAATCCGACAATTATGTATTCCGACTTGAGGGATCTCCTACTCAATGATGCAACCGCTGCCCACACTTTTCCTGAATCGCTGGCGGGAGTCGATTCCGTTCGTCCAGACATTTCTATCTCAAAACGAAAAGGAGATGCAGCCTTCTCGGGAAGTGAGTTTTGGGAAGCCTCGCTAGTGAAGTAACTCACCTTGCCGAACTCTCTGTCGAAATCAAAATAGCCGCCCCCGCAGTCATTCGAGCCAGAATAAAATATAAGTTGGAGGTTTGTTCCGTGAGCGACGTATGCCTGGAATCCGAATATGATTGAGATGGAGGCACTGAGGAAATCCCATGATTTCGGCGCCTTAGCTCCGACAGAAAACTTGAGCTCCTCGACAGAAGATTCAGTGATCTCAGGTCGGCTCACTTACCAGCTCTGTGTGTCCTTCGCGGAGTCCATTCATGAATCGGAAGCCCCGTTCCTCAAGCGGCCTGTTACTGTAACCCGTATAGCGAACTTCGCTCTCCCGGGCGCATTTTTTGAAGAATTCGTCAGTTTCGAACTTGACTTTCTGATCCGAAACAACCTTCGGAATGTAGGCGACGTAGCGCCTGAGCCGATCGTAGATTGTCATCTCGCCATTAGGAGGAAGCATGATGGAATCAAACAGAGCTGGTCACGTCGAAAACTATTAAAGTTTTGGAACGTTGCACCAAATTTTGAGCCACTTCGTTCGCAACTTGAAAGTTAGTTGAGGGGGGTCTTCACGAGCTCCGCCCGATGTCGTCGCACAACAGCTTTCAGCTCACTAAATATCAGTCAATAATCCAGATGACCGATGAAAATCACAACGGTCAGCAAAAAAAAGCACGTGCACCGCTGCAGGTCGTCTCTCACCGGTATTCAGGTCTTAATGGCTGCTTCTGTCAGAGTTCCTTTCATATTATGAGCTCCTCACCTTCTATAAGGCGCCGCCTTCATCGGATCATCTGCCCGCAAGTTCCGGGTGAGACAGCTCTGACGTCACTTCCACATAGCCCAGTTGATTCAACAGACCGTACTTGAAGCAATTTTTTTTTTCATTAAGTTTCGCCATACCTCGTCTCGAAGCTCCACTTTCAGGCCCCTCCACAAACCCCTTTTCCGTCGATGTTACAGTTTCTTTTGAGCGGTGATAATGATGATGGAGCTCGACTTATGATTCAAGGAACGTTCTATATTCTGTGAGAACTCCCCTGAGTCTTGTCGGATGCGCTGTTGTATTGGTGCTCCCTAAATCCAAGAACCCGAGAACGTGTTCAAAATCAGCTCGGAAGAATAAGAATCCTCTTTCAATTTAGCGTCCGGCCTCATTTGCGTGATCAGGAGCCTGCTGTCGATCGCGAGATACGGCAGACTGCGTCGATGAATTGCCTAAATTCTTAGAAATGTCCCGTCAGCAACAAATTCTGTTTTCTTCCGGAGAACTCTGTTGCGCCTCAAAGCTCATTGAGTCAGTTTTTATTTGTGGGAATCCCATTTTGGAGACGCTCTGTTCGAAGAACAGTCGATCTTGACCCGTCCGTGAAAGCGATGGAGCAGGGTGAGCATTTCAATATCTCTCTTCATATGGATTCGGCTAAAAACCGCAATCTTCGTGTCGGTAGCAATGCTTCACCGGAGGCGCGGAGCCAAGGAGGGCGTGTGGCGCATCGGAAGTGCGTTCAGGGTAGTGAGACCCCTCAGACTTCATCTCAGTGCGTTGAATTCTGACCTCGGTTTGAATATACCTCTCAGATTTCGGATTTCCAGCGGTTGTCCATCGCGATGTCGGAAACTCTGACACGAAACCAGACCTGAAAAACGAGGCGAGAAAATTCATCCGTCACTTCTCAAGATGTATGAAGATACGAGTTACGAAATGAAGGCCTCTAGTGCAGCGGTTCCCAATAGGCGGGTCGCGAGTCGCGACCCATTTGTGGGTCGCGAAGAAATCGCGAGTGGGTCGCGCGGAGTCAAGAAGCCGTCTCAAACAATGTATGCCGAGAGTAGCATGTATCCCTGGAGTCCAGGGATTGAGACTTTGAACAGGGAAGTGTTCGGCGGTCTACGGCTTCGAGGAGCCTCGTCATGTTGGAGAAGGTGAAGATTGGAGAGCCCACATCCAGAACGTCTCAATTCGACTCTTTCAATTTCCGAGAAAACCGCGGAAAACAGGTTAAGAATATCTTCGTGATGGATATTTGTTGACGTTTGCCATTGTTTGGACTACTGAGCATCCTCCGATCCCACAAGAAAAGAACATTTCAAGAATTCTTTCGGGAAGAATGTCAAATGAGCGACATCGACAGCGAGCTCCCGTGGAAAAATATTACGAAGAGGAAAAATTCCGGCAACTGACAATGTGCGGGCTTGACTTTCTATAACAGTCATCTTTTTTTTTTGAGGTGATAAGGCATCCATTAAAGTTCGCATCATATAAAATTAAATCCTCCTTCCTGCCGCGGTGCTGGGGCCGGCATCTGTAACGATCATCTTGATTTTGGAGAGAATCAAATCACGACCATCCGGATATGGCCCTTCAATCGTGGATAGAAACCTGCTGAGCGACCTACTTACCCCTGCATGGTAAGTCGTGGAGGAACATACATCCAGATAGTGGGTCGCGGCGGCTCAGTAATTGGGAACCACTGCTCTAGTGGCACCCGGACAAGCCTCATTGGATCACTTCTTTGGTGGGGTTAAGGAGCCCAGGCAGATACGGAATTCACCGCATTTCTCCGCCCCCATTACTTGTCTGCGGAGTCCACGTGTTACGCGTCCACGAAAAACTCCAAGCCCTAGTCATAACAGATGTTGCGCTTTGACAGACAATTACAACCGTCTTGGTTGTGCGTGACACTTGCGCGTTACCATGCGTAGCGACGGACGAGGACAACCGAAGAGGTCAGTTCATTGGTGATTGAGGGAAATCGAGAGCGTTTTGATATTTATGAGATAAATATGACGTAGTTCTGAATCGAGCTGCATCGTTGCGTAGCCCGTTGGTGGATAACGAGACGCTTCAGTGATGGGTCGCGGAGTGACGATTGATGTCATTGTCTCAAAACACGTTCCCGGGGAGCTGAAACTGTTGAAATAAACTGACACTCTCCGTTTGTCTTGGTAGTGGACATCAAATCTGTGATCAGGGACTTCGGAATTCGCCGTGATTACGACGATAGAGCGTTGAGTTGGAGAGAAGAATGATTCGAATGAACTTGCGGGGCCAAGTGCGCTCTCCAAAAAAAACGATTCCAACCTCGATTTTATCAACCTCAATTATATCAACCCCCGTGTATTTCGCCCCGGATTATATTACCTCTTATGACCCAATATGACGCCCACCCGACCCACTGTGCGACCCACAGTGTGACTCACTGTGTTTCCTCTGTGTAGCCCACTCTTCGGCCGGGTGCGATCCCACATGACCCACTTCGTGACTCTATGTGGTGCTCTCTCGAGTATATCAACCTCGACATCGATTGGTTGATATAATCGAGGTAGCACTGTAGATCACAAACAATTGAATAGCCTAGTGCCCTTCAGATTTCACATTGCATTTTGGGCAGCGCCAACAATCATCGGCGATTTCGCGCAATTTTTTCGGCACCCTTGGCTGACACACCTCGAGTAAAGAAGTCAATCGGTCGGAATGAGCAGAAGAACGACTGTGTTCCAAAACGCAAAGGAGGCGGGATCCTGCTCGCGCGATAAAATGGCCACTCTGCAGGAAAATGACAGACGATTGTTTCGGATTCCGTGTTCGAGCGTGTAATCACAAACACACGGTGTACGCTCAGCTACCGTCTGAAATTCCGGGCATCGAGTGAAAGAGTGAATGGCTTTTTCGCCTGGAGTGTGAGCAGGTATATGCGAATGAATATTTCAACCTAATCCTTTATCCATGAATAAAGTGTGTCTATTACATGAGACACTTGCTCAAGAGCAAATAGTCGCGCGCTACCGTGCCGGAGCTTCCGGCACTCGGTCTCGTCATTCACTACAATACAATACTGTGAGAATGTAACTAGTGGTTGTAGGGATCTCGCAGATGTTTCCAATTAGTGAATGTTGCTTCAATGTTGTTTCAACTGAACCCGACACCGATCTAGCTGAAACACCCCAGCTCACATTCGGCTCCAATTAATTCAATTGTATCAAAGGCGCGGGAGCTTTCAAAGGAAACCGCGCTGAGAAAGTTCTGAAAGACTCTCCATTCGGGAGAGGAGTAAAATCAAAAGACATAGCTGGAAGTTGAGATGTACATTCACTCTTGTTCTCGTTCGTGCAGAGGTCGGTCGCAGCTTGCTGCGTTGCCCGATCCTTCAGAATAAAAAGAGTAGTTCAGGGGATCCGTCACTCGTTATTCTTCAACCTTACAAGTGGTGGAGATCAGTGATCCTTCCCCGCACCTCAATGCAGCGGACTCCCCCGGAAGAGAAACGCGCACGGCGCGAAGCCGAGAAGTTGGCAGGCTCCAGCAAAAATCAAGATCCAACACGCAGCGCTAGCGATGGCAACCCGGAGTTGCCCGGGCCCTCCAGATACAGCAGTCAGCCGCAAGATCCCGCACCTACACCAAGAGATCCAGCAGTTCCAGCGAAAACAGAAGCGATCAACCGCACGCCGGAAGTCGAGGCCGAACCCTCACGAGGCCTAACCACCGGACCACGTGCGGAGACCCAGCCTAGTGCACGACAACCCAGCTACGCCGCTCCAGCCCAACAGTTCCAGCAGCAGTACTACGCTCCCGCAGCAAGACCGACAGTTCCAGCAATCGAACCACCAGTTCCCGCCAACTCCCCAGTTCCCGCCAACTCCCCAGCTCCCGCCGCCAACACTCGACAGCCGACATCCAACTTCGATCCGGCCGGTATGTCAAATGATGAGTTGTTAGCGCTCCTCCTAAAACTCCAGCTCCAGCTTACCGATCAAGCCGCGAAATAAAAGAAACTCGACTACCCTGAGTTTAATGGATCCAGCACCGCGGATGCAGCCGCATGGCTGCGATCGTTCAACCGTACGGCGGCATTCAACCACGCGGACGGCAAAGCCAAACTCAGGCGAGTACCTTTCTCCCTGGTTGGTGACGCAGTGAAGTGGTACGAGAGATCCGGCGCCAAGTGGGCACAGTGGGAAGAATTCGAAGTCGAATTCGAGGAACGATTCGTTGACAAGGCCGCAAAGCGGCAGAAAGCGATCCAGCAGCTAGATTCCCTCCTGAAGGAGGAGACATCCAGGTACCTGCCGCACTACGAGAAAGTGCTCCAGCTGTGCCTAGACTACGATCCAGCTATGGCAGAGGACCGCATCATTGATAGATGCATCTGAACGCTCCAGCCCGCGGACATCAGAACAATCGCAATGATCAAGCCCAAGACGCTAGCCGAGCTGAGAGATCACTTGGCTTGGCTAGACCGTACGATCCCGCAATCAAACGCAAGAAAAGAAGTTCCCAGCTCCAGCCACATCTCGATCAGTCAAATCCGATCCCGCACCCCGAGCCGCACTCGCGGACCAGACGAGCTGAGTTTCTTCAGATCCCGCTCCAGCTCAAGAGAAAGATTTGCCGCTCCAGCACAACGCTCTCGACCAACATCGCCGGGTCAAGTGAGACAGCCGCTCCAGCCGTTTCAACAACGACATCAACCAGCCCAAGCACGTCAACCGCTCCAGCCCATCCAATATCAACAGTTCCAGCCCCCAGCAAACCAACCGATCCAGCACGATCCCGCAAACTTCCAGCCGGCGGACCTCTTCAACGTAGATGAGAACAACTCCTACGTCGGGAACCGCCGACTGGCAGACGGTCGTGCATTGTGCAACTGGTGCAACAATGTAGGCCACATCATTTCACACTGTCGCAACAAAAAGAACGGGATCCCGCGAGTCCATGGCCCACCGATCCAGCAGGGAAACGATTGGCGCCGTTGAGGAGTACCCGTGAGACCCTCAACGCCGCCAAGATCCTTCACGGGAACAGGATTATAGTATACTTTAAAAATAGAGATCCAGCATATGCACTTGTAGACCTAGGCGCCTCAGTTTCAGCAGTTAGATCCAGCTTCCTCCCAAAACATGTACAGTTTAGCTCTAGCAATACCGATCTAGCCAGGCAAAAATTGCCGTTCGACTGCGTGTACATGGCCGATGGCTCCAGGGTCAAAGTGAATAGCTCCTGCACAATACCTATTTCATTT